>PVJI01003253.1:0-127708 GCA_004026765.1 Micronycteris hirsuta
ATCCCCGTGTTTGAAACAGTTACTCATACAAATCCCTACTTAAATATTTGTTAACTGACCAACTAAATGAATACAAGTGTCTCATGTGACATATTTTACATTTGGTTTTGGAAAGGAATATATATTTCTAGTTATATATGTTTATTTATATTTTATGTTTTAAAGTGTAATTGACATTGTTTACCCTTTAATGGAGTATGTACAGGGGTACTGTAAAAATGATGGTAATTGGAAATTTCCATGGTTCAGATTTTGAACAGTTCAGAATAAATTGCTTAATCTTTTACAGTTATGAGGGGCAAATCATTTTAAGGCACATGAAAATATTTGTAGAAAGATGTTTTATTGTAGCTTTTTAAAAAAGAACTGTACTTTATGTGCTGTGAATATTTGAGAGGCATCTTAGTATTAAAAGTTGGAGATGTAATAAAATCTAATTAAATGGATAATAGCACAAAGTAAAACTGCAGAAACTGACATAGACTAATACGAATTTGTTTTAGTTTTAAAAAGTAATTAACCAGGTTGATTTTATTTCTATCTGATTAACTGTTTTTTATGAAACTGCGTACACAATATCCCAAGCTAACATTAGAATATTAATTTGAATAGCAGAAGAAATGTGAAAGGGAATAAAATCCTGCTAAATCTAATGCCTACCAAACAGATTGTTTTTGTTGTTGTTGAATATGACTGATTGCTTAATTCACCATATTTTGAAGATTAAATTTTCTTTTTTTTTTAAAGATTTTATTTTTATTTGTTTTTAGAGAGAGGAGAAGGAAGGGAGAGAGAGAGGGAGAGAAACAGCAATGTATGGTTGCCTCTCACATGGCCCTCACGGGGACCTGGCCTGCAGCCCAGGCATGTGCCCTGACTCGGAATCGAACCGGGACCCTCTGGTTCCAGACCCGTGCTCAATCCACTGAGCTACACCAGCTAGGACTGAAGATTAAATTTTCTTAATTCTGTTTTCAGATCCATGTTCTAAGAAGCAAATTCAAGACTCTGCCCCCAAGTGTTCTGAAAGGTGTGGCACTGAATACTTTCTGCTCTCAAAGTTGTCAAACTGTCAAAGCGCTAGGGGAGGAAGCACTCTCAATAGTCACTCATATTATTTCTTATTTTAAACATATTTTACCAATTATAAGTTATTTCCTTATGTTAGTGGATGTGCTGAGTGATATGGTTTCTTGGGGAATAAACGATATTTTTGAAGTAAAAAACTAGTTCCCAGAAAAGATTTTTATAATACATTGTATGAATTATTAAAATCCTTTTATTAGTTTACACATTTAAGATTGTTGTATCTTCTTGAAGAATTGATCCTTTATCACTATGTAATGTTTTTCTTTATCTCTGCTAATATTACTTGTTTTGATGTTAACATTTTGTAATATACCCACTCCAGCTTCCTTCTGATTTGAATTTTCATATCTTCTCTGTATCCTTTTGTTTTTAAAATATTCATGTTATTTTTACTTAAAGTAGGTTTATGTTAGACATACATAGGTGAGTCTTAATGTTGTGTCAATTCTATTAATGTTTGCATTTTAACTGGAGTATTTAAATCATGTTTATTTAATGCAATTATTGAAATAATTTGACTTAAAGCTGCCATTTTGCTAGTAGTTTTTTGCTTGTATGACCTTTTTTGTTCCCCCTTTTTCTCTTTATCTTTTACTTTTCGGTTAGTTAAGCATTTCTAAATGATTCCTTGATTGATTTATTAGTTATTATTACCTTTAAAATTTTTTTAGTGGTTGCTTACAGGTATAAATATACATCTTTAACTTATCAAAGCCAATCTTTAAATAATTACCATTTCACATGTGTGCGAGAACATTACAATAGTACATTTAAATTTCTTCTCTCTCATTCTTTGCTATTATTTCTACATACGTTATAAAATAGGCAATGTATTTATCTCTTGTTTTGCTTTAAAAACAGTTAATTCTATTTTATATAAATAAAAATAATAAAGTCATTTTAATTCATATTTCACAAATTATGATCATTTCACTTCTTGTTTATATCAAAATTTACAGCTGGTTTCATGTTCTTGCCTGCAGAATTTTTCTGATATTTCTTATCGTGCTAGTCTGCTGGCAATGGATTTTCTCAGGTTTTGTTTCATCTGTAGAAGTCTTTATGTAACCTTCATTTTTATTTTACATGAAGAAGTCTAGAAGCAGCATGGTTCCAGAAATGATTAAACCAATAATTCAATAATATCACCAGCATCCAGTTTCTTTGTATCTTTCGGCTCTTCCATCCTGAACATGTTGATTATTATCTTGCCCTCCAAAAATCATAGCATAAATGAGTCAGCCCAAACAATCTCATGCTTATCAACCTGAACATCTGAAAGGGGATGCCTTTTGTTCCTTTCCTAGAGGGCCAAGAGAAGATTTGTTTCTCATTGCTCATTGACTTGGGTTAGCGTATGAGGCTGACATGACGCACCAGGCTACCGTTATGAAAGTGCAGCTGTGAACGTGTGGAATGAGCTGTTGGGTAGTCATCTGACAGAATCAGCCAGGACCTACCCTCACATTCAGTATTTCACCATGGCAAGAAATAGGCTTTATACAATTTGTTGGTTTATTTTTCATCTTGAAGAACAGGATTTCTAAGAGGATACTGATCTGAAGACATTTTTTTTCTTCAGTCACATAAGAAAGTAAATTCTCCTCTAGATCAATGACCCTACCACATTTCAAAGATGTTTGGGGAGTGTTTCTGACATACGTTCCTACAGGAAGCCACAGGCAAGTAAGTATAAAATGTCACCTCCAAGTATCTCCTTTGTTTTTCACAATCAACACCTTCCATCTCAAAAAGATATTTGCAACAAAAGGAAATGGATGTGATTTCAATACCTTGAAGGAAAGTCAACCTGAGGTAAAATGAGAAGTTACTGCAAAGGAAGATGTAAAACTCAGGTTGTTTTAAAAGTTTTTTTTAAAAACATCATGTATTGATGCTTAGTAGTCTATTATCAAATTAGTATTGTGTTGTCTTTTGTATAAGTTTTGAAATCAAGAAATATATGCCTTATTCCCCTGAGAATGTAATATCTGAAATTTTGTCTCAAAAGGAAAATGGCAAAAGTATTTAATAACAGTTAACACATCTTTAGATATCACAGACTCATAAACAGTTGCATGGGGTTAAGAAAAGACATTCTTCTGATGTGCTTTTTAGTTACTTAGTGTGCTCATCAAATACCTGCATAGCCTCTGTTAAACATTGTCTTGAAATGGGCTCTTACAATCTTCAAAAAAGACCAGCTCGAATCATGTTTTTTTGGGGGGGAGGTACCAAATTACTTTATGTGAAGGAATGGTACAAATGAAAAAACATAAGTGGATGATTTGGTACAAATTATGGAAAAGGGACAGGAAAGTCCTACATACATTTACTACTTTGGTGACCAGGAAAGTCCCCACCCCAACCCTGTGGCTATGAGAAGCCATCCTATTGTCTCCCAGGATGGACTTGTCAAAGAGATACTCTGCCATGCCATTTCAGGGACCCCCGACCTGCACAAGTGATGCATTCCACTTGGTAGTTCAGGTAGTGAGTCTGAGTGAAGTCACAAAAATAAAGGTCAATTTTTTCAGTGGTCAGATTGTGCAATTCCAGTAGTGACTGATTTACACTTCTTTCTAAGTATAATACATACTCCACTTCATTCAGCCTGTTCTCCCAGTTGACACAGTCTGCTTTCTTAATATCCTAAAGAAAGATTTGGCCACCTTGTTGGTCAGTTTCTCAACATATTCTCTTTCCTCATGAGGTTAGTGAAGAAAGTATTTGGCAAAGTGCTTCAAAGCCGCATCATTGTGGTCAAAGTGGTTAAGACACAGACAGGTAGACGTAGGAAGCATAGAGCTCCAGGTTGATCAGGGGGTTGATGGCAGCTTTTGAGTCCTGGTGGTAGTTCTGGTGCACCTGTGAGGCGGACATTGGTGTCATTGCCAGAGGCTGTGGAGAGGTGGCTGGGCATGCTGGAGCAGTGGCCTCGGGGTGGTCTGAGGGCACTGTGAGGAAGTGGCAAAAGGCTGGATCCGGCTGGCTGGCTGGAATGGGGTCAAGCAGGGGGTTCGTCCAAGCACTGTTAAAGCGGGAAACTGTGGTGACTCTCAGCAAAGATTGTCTTAATCATACTTTTCTTATGGTGAGCCATGTTTGCTCTCCATAGTTTCAAGCAATGTGTCCCCCTTTGCCCTCTGCAGTGGTGTGTTGGAGCAGCTCTTGATGCGCTCGGGAAAGCCACCTGTGTGCATCTCTTCTCAGCTCTGCATTTACTGATTTCGTATTGGTAGCTTGGTAGCCATGGTGGAAATATTTTCATCACAAAAATCTGCAAACTCTACAAACTGGGGCTGTTATTCCTTCAAAGAACCAGTGTACCAGCATACCACTGCCTCTTGGATAGCATGGATTATCTTCCACAAAGATCACTAAAATATTCCAGAACTATTACCTCCCTCTACCCTTCCCCCATTACCCTACCATCTTTTATTTTTCAGGCTAAATATTTTATTTACTTAAGTGTTTCTTCTAAATGCACTGTTTTGTGAAATCTTATCATGATGGTCTCATTCCCATGGAAAAACAAAACAAAACATCAGTTATATTAACTCCACTAAAATGTGATATCCAAAATGATATGGCATTGTTTAGATGTTCCTGGTAGACTGGCACCATCTTACTATTACCCTTATATTTTTACTTTATAAAATCAAAATTGCTTAAGTTTTATAGACAGCTGTTTATATCATTAATTCATATTAAACTCAGAGTCTTAACTTCTGCAACATTATGGAAAATTCACTGTATTTGGGCCACATATTTAGTTCAGCATTTGGCAAACTCTTTTCCATAAGAGGCTACCTAATAATTATTGTAGACTTTAGCCATGTGTTCTCTGTTACAACTATACGTGATGTTATATCATGAAAATAGCCAGAGATAGTATGTAAAGTAATGGATAAGATTGTGAGCTAATAAAACTTTATTTATAAAAACAGGTGGCAGCTAGATTTGACCCAAAGGTCATGGTTTGCCCATTCTTAATCTTGCCCATCAGAGTTGATAGTGTCACACTATGTGTCTTAACTAAGTGCTCCAAGGTGCAAACTCCTCTTACATTAAGTGCTCTTAATTTGGGTCCCATGAGAACAGATAAATTTCAATGGGTCTATGAACTCTGAAAATCTTACCTAAAATGTTTTGGCCATGCATACTTTTTGAAAAAAAGAATAAATAAATAAAATCAGATTCTCCAAACAGTCTATAGCATACTTTTCACCATCACCACCTCAAGGAAGTACATGAATCTCTGCCTTTGACTGATATAGTAATGCCAGGGTAATTAGGATGCTCAAGCCATTTGAATAATTGCTAGGAAAATTAGCAAACACAGGGAAAAATTAGCAAAGGCATGCATAGGATAAAATACATAAAAATCTATATTCAAATCAATATAATCACTACAACACATAATGAAATAAAATTCTGGATTGCTGTGAACTGGCTTGGTGTTATACCAGCCTAGAAGGAATAAAGTAGATGGATTCATTCAAGAGCAAAAAATCTATTAAGAGCCTGTTATGAATCAGGTTCCATTCTGTGGTAGTTCCAGAGCCTCAAAGAACTAGAGCAACAGTGTCACTGATCCCTTGCTATACAAACATTAGGTTTTTGTTGTTGTGCCCATATATTTTAATATAAATCATAATTTAGAAAATGTATCGTAAGTTTGACAGAGGCTATGCACTATTGGAAAGCAGGTGCAAAGCCATATAAATACTAGAATAAATCACAAAAGTAAAAGTAATTATATATACTGTATATCTATGTATATAGATATATAATCACAAAAGATATTTCTACTAAATTGTTAGCTTAGGCATGCCCTTAACATTGGGGAATGTGAGGACATATAGAATACCTAAGAGCTAGTGCTTTTTTTAAAAAATAGATTTTATTTAATTTTTAGAGAGAGGAGAAGGGAAGTTGACAAACATTGATGTGAGAGAGAAACTTGGATGTTTTCCTCTTGCCCACCCCTGACTGCGGACCTGGCCCTCAACCCAGACATGTGCTCTGAATGAAGGCGAACTGGCTACCTTTGGGTTTGCAGGCTGGCATTCAACCCACTGAGCCATACCAGCCAAGGCTAAGAATTAGTACTTTAATGAACAATTATTTGAATTTGTCTTATGTACATATGACTGACTTCAAAGTTAATGTTTAAAGACAAAAATACTTCTATTCCCAATAAATTTTCTACTCAATGTTCCATGATATTTCATATTGAAGATTTATTGTTGTTACAAAAACATGTGATTCTATGCCATTTATTGTTTGTTTTATTGCTACCTGCTTAGAGTAATAAAAACACTATATTAATACATATTATGTGTTTTGAAATTAATTTTTTGTTGTTAAAATCTAGCAAAAAATCTTAGTTTTTACATTAGGCTGACAATGCCTAGAGTTTTTATTTTTATTCATCAAACACCTACAAAAACAGATGGCAAGATAAATTACAAAACATTAGTCCAATTTAGGGATAATTCAAAAGTTAGTGTGGCTATAAATGTAAAATATCCATAAATGCTTTTATACACAGACCTAACAAAATGCAAAGGCTTATAATTAAGGATAAGTCAAGCAGGCAACATACTTAAACAATTGTGATGTAAGCATAGTGAAAATTTAGAATGATTAAAATAATGTAATCTCTTTATTTTTATTTATCTGTAATGCGGCTATTAAAAGGGCTATATTTTCTTTTAAAGAAACTTAGTTTCCACATTTCGACAAAGAAACATTGACTATATATGCACACCAAAAAGCTCTTTATCTGACCTAATAATCTCCAAAACCAGCACAGGTGAATAAAAATTACGGCCCAATTGTCAGTGTTTTTCATATATTTTAGGAGAGGGAGTACAGAGGTAGTGCTGCAGACACAAATATTTGCTGTATATGAATACATACCCTCCCAGTGACTGGGAGGGAAGTTTTAATTCCCACCACATAATGGTCCATTTGCCTCGAGTGTTTCCGAATGGTTCAATAATCACTAGCCATGTGTGTAGTTTGTTGAATTATTTAAGCTTATTTCCAGGGGGAAAAAAAGACAGGGAGGAAGGCAACTGATTCAATGCAAATGAAAAGCTTTTGAAGCTCCCTATGGTGAAGATGTGATTACAGTCAGACAGTTAATAACGTAGACTTAGAAAAATCTGAAGGTTTTAAAACTGTCTGGCCAGTCAGTAAATGAGGTTTTTCCACACTATCGACCAACTGCCATGCATTGTAATGGTTTCAGATCTGTTTGGAGTTGGAGTGGACCCACAAATGAAGCAAGAATACCACCCCCTGTACTTAGGATGATTAAGAAAAGTAGTTTGTAAACCTTAACGGTTTTCCTCTGGATTTGGGATTGAGTCTTTAGCACATTCTGGTTTAAGAGCCACGCACAATGCACACTGCTCTCCAAAAACCGCGAGACAGAACGTCAATTGTTGATTTGCAGAGCACCTGTATGTTGGAATGATGTCTCTCCTCTTAAAATGACCACCAGCCCTCCACCCATGGACATTCCGTGCGTGTTGTGTAACTGCAGGGAAAGGCTGCCAGGAGAATTTCTGGGCAGCAGTGTTCTTTCTGGTTATTAGATCAGATTGAAGTAGAAATTTGGAGACTGAAGATTTTATTTTAGCTGCTGCTCAAAACCCATTTGACACAACTGTAGAAAATACATTTTTACTTTGTAAAATGTTTAATATTCATGGAGTATGAAAGTCTCTCTGTCTACAAATCTCATTGCAGAGATGCTAGATATTTTGTGTTTCATGAAGATATTTTGAAAATTAGACAAGTGTTATATGTTTGAATTCAGGGAATCTCTGAGTTATCGAAATGGTGGTTTTAAAGAAGTTTGAACTTCTTTTGAAGAAATTAAAATCATTTCATGTATTACACTGAGTTGAGTAAAGATGACTATAAAATTTACTCTTGAGTCTAGAGATAAAATTTCTCTCTAGACTCAAAATCCAGTTTAAGTGACCAGCTTACCTAAAATTTTATGTGTTGTTTATTTTGTTGCCATTTATAAGCATGAGAGAAGAAAGCATTTTAAAATATTTTGTCTTATTAAGAGATTTTGATGCTCTACTGTAATGATTTCCTTATTAGAATGTCTTAGTTATTTAAATGAAGGGGTTTGTCCTCTGGGACAATGGCAGCCTGTTAAATAGAGATTCAGTAACCCTATTTTTGGTGTGTGTCTGTGTATTTCTTTCTTTAAAAAAATAGAGACAGAGGAATATTAACATTTCCAATCATCTAAAAATAACTTTGAACTCCCAGAGCTGAGCACTGGACTTTCTTTCTTCTGTATTAGAAAAGGTGTAAAATTTAGGTAATTTTATAGTTATCCTTAGAAAAATTTTTTATTCACTTTTCCTTTAAACGTTCCTGAAATCCCATAAATCATGCAAAAGTAATCCTTAAAGTAGATCAGTTACATAGCACATGCAGTACCTTTAATATTCTATTCCATGCTCTCCAGCCACATTAGTTAGCGGTTTGGTATTCACCTTGGAAAAAGACCCCCCTTTAACAATGTTTCGTTAAAGCTCTATTATTGATGGAATTTACATCTTGAATTTAATCAGTAGTTTGCTCTATGCTGTACTAGAAGCATGAAATCTCCAAGTTCCCCAGTATGTGTGAAGATTTTTTTCAAATGAGAAATGAAAAGTTACTTTTCTCTTAATAAAATTTTTGCTTTTCCCTTTAAAAATAAAGACTTGTAAAGAAAAAAGTATGAAATACTCACATATTATCATAGGGAACTATTTAAAGCTTAACTGGTTTTACATTAAAACCAGAATTAACTTTTTAATTTTTTCATTTTTTTTTTAGAAAACACACCAGAAGACATTTGTATGTTATTATTTGAGTAAATTTCCGCATAGTAATATTATTACATCAAAGAGAGAAAACATTCTTTTATTTCCATAGCACAATAGAAAATAAAATTTTCCTTTCACATTATTTGGTGAATTCTCTCACTATTTCAACATTTGATTTCAATCTATATTTTTTCTTATAAGAGTCAGAATGTTTAATTGGAATTAAAAGCTCAAATTGTTTGATTTGGCCTAACTAGGGTACTATTTCATTCTGGAAAACTGCCACACAAATAACCTTTCCTTCTCCAAGATTACCAATGTATAAAAGTAAATTTTAAAAAATGGATCATTTAAAAAAATTATACTCTCACACCTCACACTCTGCTCCAGAGTAATAAAATATTCCAAAGCAAACAGGCAACAGCATTCACAACCATAATCAGAAAATCAACGCTCTTTCCACTAGAAGCTTGCATTCAGGATTTTCCAAATTGGAGGTCTACATTACTGATAGTTACTGGATAAAAATATATTCTTTGACATGACTGTAAGACCAACATTAGAATCTGTATTAAAGTTCAAGGATTTGGCTTTGGGAAATCCTGAATGCAAGCTTCTAATGCAAAACCATATTATCATTAAGAATATTATTTCTATTTTATATATGCTAAAAAAATAGGCAGATTTGATTATGTCTCAGGAAAACAAAAATGCAGAGTATGAAAACATCAGAGTCTAACATCATCCTTTTAACTGTTCCCTGTTAACATGCATATAAGCAAATTGGGTACCTTTAAAAGGAAACCACTATTTTCAAAATTTCATGTGGCTACATGTGGATATAACAGAAAAAAAAGTGCTTAAAATTAATATGAGCTAAAAGTGACTAAACTTAGTATATTGACTATATAATACAGAGTGTCTTTTTTCCCTCCATATGAGATTTTTGTACACACATGTTTTTCCAAAGTTAGTATGTGACGTTTTGTGAAATATTGGCTGAAGAATTTGCTTAAGTAATTTTAACTACTATATTTTATAGATTCTGCAAGAATAAGACTTCAGGAAAATTGAGTAAGCAAATATAAGTAGCAAAAAATAGGAACTATAAGAAACTCCAATATAATTTACACAAGCTAAATAATGAAGGGAAAATTTATATAATAATATTATTTAGTATAATATGTGAGCAGAAGCTTCTTACTACTTAAATTAGTTCAATATTTTTTCAATGATGGCACTTTAATATACTATGTAAGTAGAATTCAATCCAAAAATATTGCATGGCCATTTTTTGCCTCTATAGTTTCCAAGTAAAATAAATGAATATAAACAACTTAATTGTAAAACACCCTGTAATTTGACTGCGAGTTACAGTTTTGCATTACTACTTGCTCTAGATTTTGAAGTTGCAGTTCCCTAGTAGGACAACTAATTCTGTTTAGAAGATGGATTGCTAACAAATACCAGCTTCAGCATATCCAGAAATTACATGTGGTTAAAAAATAAAACAAAAACTGTGTCTCCTTCACTCAGCATTTTATTGGTGTGAGAATTGAAGTGGGGAGGGGAGAAAAGAGGTTTTTAATTGATTCTTAGAATCCAGAGAGAGTTGAAAAGGTCAGCATGCAGAATAATCAAACATGTGCACACCAAATCCAAAACTAGAGAAAGAAATAAACCTGGGGGAGACTAGTGCAAGTTTTTTGTTTGTTTGTTTGTTTTTACAGGATGATAGAAGAGGTTCTATATTTAAGATTATAAAGCTCTTCAGAAACATAAATGCTTAGAATATTAAAATGGATTATTTGCCTAATTTGTTTGGGAAAGTCCCTATCAATAACAGGTGTGACTTAACTACATGGCATTAAAAAACTAGATGGTTCATTAATAAAGAAAGAAAGAAGTTAGAATGATAAATCAACAGGGACTCCTAGGGAGTTTTATATTAGGCAGTAATTAAATAATAGTTCATGTTGCTTTCTTTCACTGGGAATTACATCCTTTTCACCTCTACTCTGCTAAAGCAGAGACATCCATTACGAGGAGCAGCTACAACACTTGTCAGATGCAATCAGCTCCAAACAGCTGAAGGCCAACTGACGTGTACTCTCTTAAAGCAGGATTTCTTCCCCACCCCCAAGCCCACTGTCCTTTCACGTGCATGCAACAGTCAAAAGGGATCACATCACCTAATGAAGAAAAACAGAAGCATATGGTAGGAAGGGGTCTCAGCAGGAGGTGACTGAAACGCCAAGGCTTACACATAAACAAAATATATGCAAAAATGTGTGTTCATAGAATCTGTCAGCCACAGTTGCAGGAAATAATAAGCCTGCAAAGGAAGATAGAGTTTTACTGTGACCACGGTTACCTAGGAGTCTGTATTTTTAGTTTAATTTTTTATTACTCTATAAAGTGGTGCACCAGAGCACGCTAGTCCCAGATAATTAATTATGCATAAGCAGTTGCAAAGTTCGATTTTGCTGCATAATACTGAGCCACATATTCGTCACAGTTTATTTTACTCATACCTACTGCAGACTTCCACATGACAGCCGAATTGCAAACTGTAAGTGACTTCATCGCCGCCACCTTCCTGTTTGCATCCCATCACTATGCAAGGGTAAATGTTGAACTAAGTTCATGAATTCACCCTGTTTTTGTAGTTTAAATATAAGTGCTCATCTTTCCAGAGGTGTGTTAATTAATATTTTAGATGTGCATTGGGTATATTCTCCCTTATTGTTTCTTTCAAATTCGCTTCTGTGCCAAGTTAACGGTCTTAATCAAAATCCTTTCTTCCGGTAATGGCTCTGATCGCGGGAATGCAGCTGTCCCGCTGCACCGAATCTTTGTCAATTGCCAGTGAAAATGCACATTATCCTCCCTTTTGACTTGTGAGCTTTCAGATCGGGACAACTCTAGTGTTATCACTTCGTATAATCAGTTTGACTAGAACCTTCGAACTTGTGTGTCCTTTTGCTATGAACGTATTACTGTTCTGTAATGATAAGGTTAGAACTGGGGGCTTTGTAAGGACAGGATTCAAAGACAGAGCTCTGTGATTTCTGAAATGTGACTCCAAGCTTTTTATGTACCTATGCTGACAACAGATAAAACAAGTTATCGCTCTAAAAAACAGAGGTGATATGGGCTCTTCTGTGGAGAGTTACAGAAATGAAAAAATGTATTATCTTCTAACTGAGTTTTAAGTTTGAGCATTCAATTAGACTATTCTGAATTTTATATGAGGGATAATCATGTCTCTTAAAAATTATACTTTAAATACATTTTGTTACCATTCACCATGTGTTCTCAATGACACCTAAGAGAGAAAATATAAAGTTATTTTGTGTTTATTTCAAGGACAATATTAAAACAGGTCATATACTTTTATGTCTTAAAAAGAATCCTTTGTTTAAAAGGTGCCTAGAATTACAGATTGTCTTTGCAATTTAGTGTCTGTCTAAAACTAGGAATGTGATTGGTTGTGCAACAAAGTTGTTACAATAAAGTTTAGCTTCCCCAATATCCCAAATGCTTCATATCCATTTATTGATCTAATTGCCTCAATGCATGCATGTAAATGAATGCATGGCACTTATGAGCAATTTTTTTGGAAGTGATGTGAAGGCACTTTGGTGACTATTGACATAATCAGAATATCAGGGCTTCTGTGCTAGTCTGTACTTGGAGCTAGAAAAGTTTCTGACAGAACACCTTCCTGCCACATAGTCTTACTCTTGATAGTATCATGTAAACGCCTTTTGGGGTCACTTTAAAAATGTTTGTTCTACCTTGACCAGTGTGGCTCACTTGGTTGGGTGTCATTCTGCAATGTGAAAGGTCCCTGTTTGATTCCTGGTCAGGGCATGTGCCTGGCTTGCAGGCTCGGTCCTGATCTGGTAGGGGATTGTAAGAGAGGTAACCGATTAAAGTTTCTCATTCACATGGATCTCCTTCTCTTTTTCCTTCCCTTCCTCTCCCTACCTCTCTCTCTAAAAATAAATAAAAGCTTTAGAAAAATGTTTGTTCCTCTCTTTTGTTCTCATCATTTTACCCTAAAACTTCCATTTTGAGTAATTGAGGATATCAGGAAACATACAACTTGGGAATTTGCATCTGCATGAAACACGCATTTCTAAATTAGCATCAACTGAGTCAAAATGAAGACAGAATTCAAACATGTAGCAATTGGTTGGAGACTATTCAGAAACACCTTACTGAACTTCAAATTCTACTTCCAGTAAAGTGGGCCATGTCTTACCAAACTTCTCTGAGGACAAATACAGAGAATTGGATTGAAATATTTCCCAGAATCATTTTTCCTTTGGCTCTGATTCTTTAGGTGGATCTAAGACAGCTCTGCTTGGCTGAGAATTGTCCCAATTGTCCTTTTAGCTACTTCATTCCAGGCAACAGGAGAGCAGAGAGAGCAACTTCAGGTAAAATGTTGACTCCTCTTGGCGTGCCTTTGATTCCAGTGCGAAAGTTACTCTCAGCATTCTGCTGTGCCCCTAATTCATCTTCTAATGCTGGTGTGTTAGCAAAAGCTTGCCTGGAGTACTTTTTTAAATATATTTTTTCCTCCTGAAGAACAGCCTTTCACATGCTTTGGGCAATTTGGTTTTAAAATGTGGAATAAAGAGGCTAGGTCGGCAGCGTCAGGGGTGGGGGTGAGGAAAGCTACACTACACAATTACTGGAATAATTCAAAATAGAAAAAAAGAAAAAAAAAGAAAGTTGCCCACATACTGTGGTCATTATGTACGCTGGTTAAAAAGCGCTTCTTGGGAAAATATTTTGCAGGAGGGAATAAATATTTCTAGGCAATCTCTATGATAGTTTTTCATGCTTGCTTATTTTTTTCCTGTAACCCTTTGAAAAAGTCTTCATGAGGAAGCAAAGCAGACATCTAATAAAATCTTAACACAATCAGAAACAAGCAAATAAGATTATTACTCACCATATTCACAAATATAGTCAATTTTCTAGTAACTTTATCATTAAATACCTCTTGGATAGAGCATTTTATGATTTTTCTCAATTCCCACGATCATGTGTAATTTGTAAAAGATAATATAATTTATCCTTCACTAGAAACTGACAAGTTTTTCTTAATGAAAAATACATATGGTAGTAAGAATTTTGAATTAATATTGAATATTTAAAGGCACTTCCATAAACATGATTTTTTTTCATTTTAATTACAATTAAAGTTATTTGGAGATATAAGTGATGGTGTTATATAATATTTTAAGTATTAACTATATATTGAGCACAAAAAAGGTATGATTTTTGAGAAATGAATTATTCAAATATCAACTTACATTTTTAACCTCATCAAAGCTAATGTGAATGATATTAAACTCACCTTTTTTACCCTTATATTACTAGGATTGTATTATGTTCTATGGACTTTGAGACCACTGAATATTTTCATACGTTATTCGATCTTGTGAAAATGAAGACTACTAATATCCAACTAGAGGCAAGTGGCAGAATCCAGCTGAACATATTTCGCAAAATTAAGGACTTCACTTATTGGCCAAGAAATGGTGCCTCATGTTGAGCTCTAGGCAGAAATCTTTTTCTTCTCAAAATGATATTCTATCAGTGCAAACTTGATCACCAACTCTGCATGATGTTGCAGAAGTGAAGGCAACCAGGTTTGCTAAAGCAATCGTGGTGATAGAAACGTATTGGCCTCAGAAGCTACTGAGGTGGTCCATCCTATCCTAGCACAGTGTGGAAAGAAAACTGATATTCTATTAAAGACAACTCCAGTGTGGTGTTCTGTACTTGAGAATGCCCTTTGGAACAAACCGGCACATACTGCATCTGTGAATGGAAATGTGCTCAAATGGAACAAGTATCAGCCTTCCAGTTGTCTACTTCTTGTTTGCTTCACTTTTATTTTCAGCTATAAGTGAAATAGAAAAAAAGAGAAAAGTAGAAAATTTGAGATAGTGCACCTTTGGGAGAGCAACAAAACTGAGTAAATTAGAAATTAAGCAAGTACATTGATGAGTCTTGGCATTGCTGGATTGCTGAGGCACCTCACATGACATTGATTTGACTTTGGGAACATTAAGATCTCTCTATTTTTGACTATTTTCAAACAGGAAAAATATATATAGACACTAAAAGCTTCTCTTGCTTCCTTAGTCCCTTTGACATTTCTAGATATTCACCAAGCTTGCTGTTATATGTCCTATTTTACTAACATTCAGTGCACCCTGCTGCTACATAATGATTTATTTGTTTTATTGTTGAAAATTTGTGTAAAGACTTTAATGTCTAAAATATGAAAATAAAAATGCAAATGAACCTCTGCACCAGATTTCAATAAAGTAATAAACAGTTATATGTGTGTATACATATTCCTTAAGAAAATATCTAAACACAAAAACAGAATAAAAAAAATTACATTTGATTGGTAGATTCAGTCAACTTATTTTTATATAGAGCTACTAAGACTGGATGTATTAAATGTGTTTCAGTATAAAAACACAAAAACTATATGGTATCAGAAACAATATAAGATATGGTATTTTACTTTGCATTGTAATGGGAGTGTCAAAAATGGTGATTTCATTCATAAAAATGAACTTAAAAATAAATTTAAAACAACTTAGGTGTTTTAGCAGTGACATTTGAAAAGCTCTAAATATTAGCTCCTAAAGGCTATGCTTTTTGTATTCTCTAACACATATATTATTTGACTAGTTGACAGATATTTTAATTAGGAGAGCCTTAAGTTAAAGATTGTTTAGATAGAACAGCTCCAGAAATTGACAGTTTGGCACTACCTTTCAAAAAGCTTGGCATGTTGCTTTCAAAACAGATGAACGAAATCACCCACAAATCAATAATAATAATAATGGCAATAATAATAGTAGTAAATGGGTCTAGTACAATTAATTTTCTATACAGATTGAAGTGCACACCCATACTCTTTTCCTTTGACATGTAAACGGTTGAAGACAGAAGACTTATTATAGATTTTATATCCAGCCCATGAGGATTTTGACTGATTCCATTGAGCAGGCTCAGGTCAGCTAAGTCCTTCCCTTCAAAGCATCATGGGTGTCTCGGAGCATCATTGCAAGCTTGTCCTGGCAGTAAGCCAGGCTTCAAAAGCCTTTCACTGCAGTCACTGACTCACTAATGGGCAACTGCAGGCTTTCTGATTTTCCTTTCGTTTCATGTGTTCATTTGACATAAATTTAATTAAACCAAATCTGGTGTTAAAGCAAGACGAGATAAAAGTGATATGTCTCAAATTAAAGAACTGTGAAAGATACAGGAAACAGAACTATGCTTTTAAAAAAAATTCTGTTTCTGTAAAATATTGTCAATTTTCGTAAGCTTGCTACTTAAAGTCAACTAAAAAAATGATAGTGGTATGCATTATTAAGAATAATGTGTATCCAGGGTTAGATGAAGGTCTCGGCCCCATATTCTCTGTAGTAAAACCTTTCATAGAATTCTTATATTTTCTTTCATTCTTACACTTCAGGTAGTCACCTCTTCACAGGCTATAAGACAAGGCTGCCCTTCTTCCGGCTGTATAGCTATAGTTGTTACACAGCTCAAAAGCGTACAACAGCAGAAACATGAAAAAGATCACATATTAAATATAAAAAATCATCATTTTTCAAAGGTCTCTTTTGGTTTTTACTTAAGGCTAAAGAGGAGATTGAGAGAATTGAAAAGATCATGTTGCTTAAAAAGCTCCATTTAATTGCTTTGAATGTTGCTTTAGGAAACATCCACGCTTTTCCTTTTAAAATCACTTTTTCCCCATTAAAAGAAATATCAGACTAGAAATGCACTATGGGAACTAAAAGCAATTTTGCAATCTTCCTCAAGAATGCTCAGCCTGATTCTCTTCCTTTCTGAAGCTGAAATGCTGCCTCTTTCCTAGGACCACACTATAAGTCTCTGGATATAAAATGGTTATTCTGAGCAAATAAACACACCCTAGCAAGTGAATGCAGTGTCCTATGGACAAGATTTAGAAAAACTGGAAGTATTGAGCGGGCAAGGTGTGTGGTAGAGGTAGGTTTCCTTAGGGTAGGAAACAGGGTGTGGGATGCGGAAACTCAGCTTTCTTGCTTCTCAACGTTGGATGGCTGACTTCTTTCATTGGCAAGAGAACTCAGATTCCTCCAGACTCCCCTGACTTGATTACTTTCTGTGGAAACCCACTAGAATTGAGAGTCAGGGTTCAGGATCATCAAATCCATCTGTAACCTCTTCCATGGAAGAGTTGAAAAAGTGAAGGGCCTACAAAATTAACGTGTTCAGGTTACACAGCTAGTTACTAACACAGCTCAGACAAAGTCCACACTTTCTGATTCTCAGGTGGATGTTTTGTTTAGTTGTTTTTTAGCACTTTCAGTGCTTCGTTACAACAGAATTTTGGGATTCTTCAAAATAAAGTCTTCTTCATATTTCCTTGTATTTGCCATGTCCCTGACCTAAGAGAAAATAATCTTACTGGTATAAGTAGAATTAAATCTATTTACAATTCTCAAGAGCCTCATATACTGTTTTCCTGTAGTACTCACTTACTGTGAGCTCTTGGTCAGTCCTTTGGTTTTGGGAATTACTAATGGGGCCGCTTTTAGACTGTAACTTACATAAAGTAGACATTACTCATGAAAGCCACTCGAGTCTACACAGTGTTTACAGTCTAAACACAGCCTATATAGTATTTCACTAGAAACCAATCGGAGTGATGATTCTCAATACAATGGACATTTATTTAGTCCTCAAGAAATTTCACTTTAAATTTTCCTCTGAATCCATATTGTCATCTAAATAGAAAAGATAGAGATTGTTATAGTTCTCCTTAGACAAAAAGTCTGTTTTTCAAAACTTTTGAATATTTTTGGCATGTGCCTAAGTTTATTTAATTATTCACTTTCGATATACATGTACATATATATGTAAAGTATCATTATCCTCTAGTAACATAATTACAATGAAGTAGTCCTCACAAATTTCCCTTCCCTAATATATTAAAACCTGTATAATCAAACATTTTTGTTGAAAAGGTAGAATATTTTAAAATGTCATACAAGATTCCTGTATATTTAGAAGATTATGTTTTTATTTCTAAAATAATTATACATAGCAAATTGAATGTCTCTCCAAATATTTAATAAGCTAATATTTGGGAGTTTACATTTTAAACTTTTTATATTAATTTGTGACAAAAATGAAAACAGCAGATGTCTTTGGTACAATATTTAGGGAAGCAGGTAAAATGCATCTCTGTACAGGGAATGAACAAATGTAGCCTTGTTACAGGACAAGACCTTTGAAACGTAAAATGATTCCTAAGGTGCCAAAAATAACTGTATGCCCCCATGAAGCATTTTTTAAAAGATTCTCAAGAATAATACAAGATTTCTGAAAAATTAAGGTCAAATATTTCTTTGGGTATAAAAAACTATCGGTTTACCACTTCTTAGTGGTGTTAAGCAAATTGCTTGTAAGTACTGACAATGTCAAAGAGTCAAGGTCAGAAAAACAAGTAAGAATTTTTTAAAAAATCTGTACAAATCAGGTCTTAAAAATTCCATCAGATATTTGATCTCATTACATGTCATTTCATTTCCAATACTTAGCCTTCCAATTAATGTCTTAGCAACCATTATTAGGCAACTAGTTCCTGAAAATGATTGAAAAATGTAGGCTGAACTTGGGGGAAGTCTTCTTTTGTTGAGAATTTAGATAATATCTAAGGCTGGGTGCTTGATGTTCTTTAAACTTCCTGAGTGAAATTATGGTGCAGAGTACTCAGCATCAAACATGAAATGGCAAGTAATTTTTTTAAAGCACCAATTTTGGGAACATCCGGATGAATGGTTGTCTTTAGAAGTCTATGCTTGCCCCCACCACCCCTGTATCTTAATTGGCATCATATTAGACAGATTCAGCCTTTCACACAGAATTTTGTCTCTGTTACATGGCATAATTCCTCCTCCCCACCTCCTTCTCTTCCTCTTATTATAAGAAAACCACAGTAAGAAGAGGAGAGTTCATGCTTGCCGTGTTATTAGTAACATACATTTCATTTGATTTATTTCCTCTTTGTATTTTAATATTTTATTTATTTATTTTTAGACAGAAGGGAAGGGAGGGAGAAAAAGAGGGAGAAAAACATCAATGTGTGGTTGCCTCTCACGTGACCACCACTGGGGACCTGGCCAGCAACCCAGGCATGTGCCCTGACTGGGAATCGAACTAGTGACCCTTTGGTTTGCAGCCCACGCTCAATCCACTGAGCTACACCAGCCAGGGCTGATCTATTTCCTCTTTTTGATTGACAAAGAATTTTGGTTAGAAATATCTTTATCACAAAATTTTATTGATCTGTCTGTGTCTTATACTAAAGAAGGGAATCTTGGAAATATGAAAGCAATGCTAGGTCCTAAGTGTTGTACAGCAAGAGTTGGCAAACACTTTTGTTAAAGCCCAGACAGTTAATATTTTAGTTTTTGCAGTCCACATAGTCTTGGTGGTAATTGCTCAGCTCTGGTGATATAGTACTGATGCTGCATTTTATAAACTTTTGATATTTTGTTTATTATGAATTTTAGGGGTTAACTTTGAGTTTTAAAATATTAAATTATTTTTCTTTATTACAGAGGTCCTGGATACCCCTTAAATTCTGTGCCCAAAGTGCCTGACTTGTCTTAACTAAGTTTTGGGCCTATGTAATTCAAAAGCAGCCATAAGCAACACAGAAATAAACCAGCATGGCTGTGTTCCAATAAAATTTTATTTGTAAACACTGAAACTTCAATTTCACATGTCATGAAGTATTACCTCTCTTTAAAATTTTCATCCATATAAAATCATAAAAAAACATTGTTAGGTTTGCTGACTAAATCTGGCCCTTTGGTCAGGGTTGACCAATTCTTCCTTTAGAAATTCAGATATGTACTGTTTTTAAGAGACACTACTCTGCAAAATTTACATTGATATTAAGAAGGCTATAAAACAATAATAGTTTTCTTAGAAAAATGAAATTATGGGTGACTCTTCTATAGCGTGGTTTTGTTCCTTTAATAATTAAAACTATTTAATATATGAATTGGTAGCTTAATTTTATACCTTGAATAACATCTTTATGTAGGATTGTATCAGAACCTCAGAACTGTGTTAGTTCACTTTTGATTGATTTGCAATGAACAGTTTCTCTTAACATGATAACCACTGCTTAGCCCTTAGGTCAAGTTATTTATGATTTATGCAAAAGAGTAAGCACACCACAGGCACTCAGACTCTTAATCCATTGTCATTAAATGCTAATTTATAGATACATATTTGCATATGTATATACAGTAGACATATCTAGTGTTTAAACATTTAAATCTTTGGATTTCTTAAAACAGTTATAACCACCCCTCAAACCTGTACTATCCTCCCAAACAACAGCATATTAAAGAACAGTGATAAGGTATAATGGAAACAAACAAATAAAAATGTGAATTTAGGAAACACAGACAATCTAGATCTGTGCCCCAAATCTGTTTCTGGAATAGGTGATCAGTAACAGAATTTCTTTTCTGTTATTAGATTTTGGGAAAAGATAAGGATCTGCTTACCTTTACATAGGTGCAGTGGGGAGACAGATTTATCAAATCACAGAGTCAAATTTGAAACAAATCTTCCTATAAAGAGTCACAGAAAGTGATTACTAATACTCTACTATTAATAGTTCTATGTGGCAATCAAATTGCTTTTGTGGGGCTGACTGTTTAATTAACCACACAATCTCCAACAACTCTCTCTACACAAAAATTTATTTCGTGTTGTAAACTGCTTATTTTCCAGCATACGCTTGCTTCACAAATTGTGAGTTTAGCTTTCTAAGTGCATATAAAGTTATCCATGGCTCAAGTGATGCTGTAAATAAATAAAACATAAAAGATACTGCCTATCTGGCTGCAGAAATGAACTACCACCAGATTTCAGCCCAGTTGGCAGAAGGATAATGCTTTGGAGTAATTCATGTCTAAAACAGCTTCAGTGATACCATTTAAGCTCGAGGTATATTGGCAGAACAAGGATATGACTAAACTAAATTTGGCTTAAGCCATCTATTACTCATGCCCTTTTTCTAACTGCATTCACACTCCAATTAACAAACTGTATATGATACACACACATATATTTATAGTTTATATTTTTCCTGTGTTGGCAATGACTCTTAAAATTACTTTCCGTAAGCTGTGAGAATCTTCAATTTGAATCTACTTGATAAGACCATCTCAGCCTCAGAAGTAGTGGGGTACATGGGTTTTCCTGTCCATCCTAGAAAAGAATTAACATTTGTACCCATTACCTCTATCCTATTACCACTTTCCACTCCCTTGGCTCTGGGGAATAACAATCTGCCATATCCTTTGCATTCAGGAGGAGGTTCTGTGTGAAAAAACTGCATCTTCTACTACCATTTCCAATATAAAGATAGGTACACCAGAATCGCAACATTAAGAAACTCATCTGAGGTTACAAAGTCAGCATCTTCTGCTCCGAGACACCAATCTAGCTCTTTCTAAATCAAAATCTGTGCTTTCCTAGAGGTCATATTTATTGAGGTATAATTTACATATACTAAAAGTAACAGTCCTATCAGTTTTGAAAAACATATTAAGTATGTAAGTAACCACAACCAGCCAAAATCAACCACTATCGTAATCAACATGTAAAATATTTTCACCGCCCTAGAGCACTCCCTTGTTACTCTTCATAACCAGTTCTTTCCCCTCAGATCTGGGGATCTGCTGACCTGGTTTCAGTCCCTATAAGATTCTGTTTGCTAAAATGTCATAAAAGTGGAATCATACATTGTGTGGTTTTTTGTGTGAACTTCTTTCACATAGCATAATACTTTGATTCGTCTTTATTTTTCAAATTAATTCTATTTATTTATTGATAAATTCATGAGCAACATTCCACAGGATAAAGGTACTTCTGTTTCTTTATTCACTCACTAGCAATGGCCATTTGGGTTGTGTCCAATTTTTAACAATTATGATTAAAGTCACCGTAACCACTCATGTACAGGTATTAGTGTGAACATGTATTTTCATTTCTTTTGCATAAATATCTAGGAGTAAGATTGGTGGGTCACAAATATGTTTGTTGTGTACGTTTTGTTTTTCTAAAACTGCCAGACTGTTTTCCAAAGTGACTGCATTATTTGCACCCCCATAGGCAATGCATGAGAGTTCCAGTTGCCCTGCACCCTCCTCAGCCACTCTGACAGATGTGCAGCAGAATCCCATTGTTGCAGTTGGTATTTCCCTAATGAGTAATGACGTTCAGCATCTTCATAGGCTCATGTTCTCACTTGGCTCTACTCTTTGATGAATTGTCAAATCTTTTGGCTCTTTTTAAAAATTAGGTTGTTTTCTTATTGTTTTTAAAAATATATTCTGGATACAACTATTACATCAAATATATATTTTGCAAATATTTTAGCCCTGTTTGTGTTTTTTAACACTTATTTTTTTAGAACATTTTTAGTTTAACAGCAAGACTGAGGAAGAAAGCAGAGAGATTTCTCATATGCCCTCTGCCCCACACATGCATAACCTTCTCTATTTTCTACATTCTCACTAGAAGGTACATTTGTTACAACTGATGAGCCTATACTGACATATCTTATTCTCCCCAAAGTCCATAGTTATACATTCTACGGGTATGTACAAATGTGTAGTGATCTGTATCTATTATTGTATCAATACAACATTTTCACTTACCTAAAAATCCTCTATGCTTCATCTATTAATCTCTCTCACAAAAATTTAAGAAGAATTATTTTATAGAAACTGGCAAATGTTTGCTCTCTCTCTTTAAGACAAGGAGTTAATATCCTTCTCTAAAAGGAGTAAATATAAAACAACCACAGCAAAGAAAGAATGTGAAAATAGTAAGACTCGGCAAATCATCAAAGAAGAAATATGTAATAAGTAAACATGTCAAACAATGTTCACATTTCTAATAATGGCAAAATATAAACAAAACTGTTTTTATATCTTTGGTAAGCATTAACATTTTTCATTATTATCATGTAATTAGAGATATGTAGCAATACTATAAGCAAAGCAAAAGTTACATTCACTGCTGCAGGGGCTATAATTGGAACAAGCTCTCTGGGGGACAGTTTTGCTATAGATATTAAAGCCTTCCCTTGGAATTGTTCGTTCAATAGGCCTTAGCTGTGAGTGCAGTCCTAGTGACCAGCTAGCTACGAACTGGTAGAGTATATTTTTCTCTTCCTCAGTTCTATTGTGTACAAATTTTATAGACAAGGCAATTGAGGTACAAAGGACTGAGTAACTTGAACAAAAATGTAGAGTTCGAATTCTGGAGGTAGGATTCTGGAGTTTCTGGTTCCATAGCCTGTGGGAATTATTATACAGGTAATGGTTTTCTAAAACTTTCAGGGTTTTCCTAGAATTATTATGAAGGAAAAGTAAGTATTTCTACTGAATATAAAGTTTTTCTTTTCTTAAAGATAAAAAAATATGGTTTCTTTTATATAGCTGATTATATGTGGAGGCAGAGAGAATTCCTTTTACTCTTTGATATTTATATATTTATGATAATATTTGATGCACACATATTTCTTTTTTGTGTCTGAGGGAACTTGTCTGTGTTTCTCAAGAACAAAGTCTCTGATTTAAGAACTTCTGATTCTAGACTTTTGTACATAAAGGGACATCGGAGTTAGCCAATGTAGGTATTGAGCCTGAAGAGAATGTTGGTCTCTATTCAACATCTCATATGGAGAATCAGTCAAAATAAGAGTATGATTATGAGGAATTCAAGTCTCCTGTAATTCTGATTACATGCTGGTCATTATCATAGAAGGTGATTTTATTTTAAATCCTAATGAAAAGGGAGAGAAGAAAAAGCATTGAAAAATAGTTACATGTCTCCTGCTTGTTTGGATTTATTGAGGATTGGATTTATTGCATGGGAAGTGTTAGCAGTAGAAACAAAAGCACAGGATAAATGGATGCAGAGAAAATCAGTCTTTGCTTGGCATTCCCCTCTCAATAATAACCTCCACATTGTATCACTTCTCTTCAATAGGAAAATTATATCCCTTCTTTGACCTACTTGCAATCATAGTAATATTTACTGAGTGCTTACTACTTGCCTGATAATGAACATTATTTCTAATTTGTGATGGTTGATTTTATGTGTCAATGTGGCTAGGCCAGAGTACCCAGATATTTCACCAGACTGGATGTTGCTGTGAAAATATTTTTTAGATGAGATTAGCATTTAAGTCAGTAGACTTTGAGTAAAGCAGGTCTCACCCAATAAATTGAAGTCTTTAAGGGAAAACAGATAGAGTTCCCTTGAGAAAGAAGGAAATCTGCCTCTAGATTGCCTTTAGATTTAAACTGCAATATCAACTGTTCCCTGGGTCTCCAGCCTGCTTGCCAAACTGAATATTTTGTACTTGCCAGCCTCCAAAATTATGTAAGCCAAATATTTCCTATCTATCTATCTATCTATCTATCTATCTATCTATCTATCTATCATCATCTATCACCTACACATCTTACTGATTCTGTTTATCTAGAGAACTCTGACTAACAAGATATCAACCTTTTCTAAGTTCCTGCTGGAAATTCTCATCAACCTCTTCATTCCTTATTCTTATCCCTACTACTAAAGTCTTGAGATTCCCATACTTATTTATCCAAGTCTTTTTCCGGTAAAAATCTCTACGACTCATCTTTTATTTTACATCACCACTGCCACTGACCACGTCTATCTAGACCATCATCATCTCTCTCCAGAATTCAGAAAACTTCCTCACTAGTCTATGCTCCCCTTTTCTCCCTTCTTCCAGTACATTATCCACGATGCTACAAAATTAACTTTATAAAATATATATTTAATGTTTCCATTCTTATCCTTGAATATTTTGGTGATTTCTCATGTATTATTGAAAAAAATCTAACAAAGATTTTTAAGGTAAACACGCATGAATGTAGTCATGTAAGGAAAAGCAGAGTTTATGAAAATAAGATCAGGCTTTGGCTTTTTTAAAAGCAAAATATACATAAAATATTTTAATAAACTTTGGAAATGAAACAGTGAGCTATCAATATATATGATTTACTTTCATATTCTTTAGGTACTAAATATTACTCTACTCCATAATTAGGGTCAGGGTTTTTATGGAGACTGGGAGTTTTCTGTCTGATAATATATACTGAGCACCATGTTAGGTCTGCACTAGTCAACCAATAAATATATGTTTTCTTTCTCCCTTCCATTGGTACCATAGAGATCAAGGCTGTACCTTCTTCAACCTTTTTGCCATGGCCCAGAATTCGTGGTCAGAAATACATTTGTTATTTAGTTGTACAATATATTGTAGCACAATCTGAAAGTTTTGAAGACACACAAAACACATCTGCATACATGCATGTACATGTGTGCACATCTGCCATAAAAAAACCAAAAGTTTGACAAAACAATATTTTATATAAAGTGGTGATATTTTATTTTCTATTTCAGTCTAGCTTATTTTTATTAATAATAATTAATAAATTATATTAGTTAATGCTGATTGCTACCACTTGAATAATTTTATGACCTACTAATTTGTCTTAAAACATTTCATCTTTCTTCTGGTTTTCTGGAGAAAGTTATGAGCTTTCTTACACATCTACTTAGTTGAAGTTTAAGAAAAGTTAGAGAGAGATTTATTTATACTGAGAATATTAAGATTTATAACACCCATTATTATAATTTTATTTTAAGTGACCAAGTATACATAGTAAGTTGTGAAATCATTGAAAAAAAATCTTACCTCTTTTAAATGCAAGCTGAGTTGTACACTCAGTATACTGTGGCTGCATCTCTTTTATTATTAATGAATTTACAGACTTTCCAATTCTGTACCAGATGACCCACCATTTCCTGCTTTGCTTTCCAGAAGCACCATTGAAATAAAAGTATAAAAGTCTATAAATGAATAAAATCATAACAGTAAAGAGAGCCAGGGGGTGTAGTTAGATAGGAGTCAAAAATTAAATATTTCAATCAATTTCTACACATGCCAGAAAGGAGCTAGGCGTGCATGGATGAATAAAACAAGCTTAAAAGCCTCTGCCCAGAAAACCTCTGGGAATTGCAGGGGCCTGGGGATCAGTCAGCAGTTAGCAGCAGAGTGAGGCACTGGTCTCAGAGTTAGCAGGTACAGTGAGGGCCAGGGGTAAGTAATAGTGTAACCAGAAGAGATTGATTAAAGATTTGAATAAATGTTGTAATTAGCACCAATTCCTTCCTAAAGTCGTCTGCAGAGACATATTTTTGCTATTAACTCTAAACAAAATGGTAGTAAGTGCTGGAAAAACAAGCAAAATTAATGAAACAATGTGAAAAATACATAAACAATCACTCATCTATAAAAGCATTGAACAAATTGTTTGAACAAATCATAGGTTTTTAGTGTAAATGTTGGTACCCCAGAACCAAACCTTCTTTGTTCTGGATTTGGCATTGATTTTGGCTGCAAGAAAAGTGAGACACTTACAAGCTTAGGTGAAAGGGACATTCAATGGAATCACGGGCCAGGCTTAGAGCTGGGGGGCTCTCAGGACTGACATTTTGACTTTTCCCTCATCAGGGCCAGAGCAGGTTTCTCTGTGGGTCCTCTACTTCCACTTTCCTGTTTTCTCATTTCTCCTCTCTCAGTTGCTTGGCTGACTATGCTGGTTCACCGACTTTGCTCCCACACAACTTTGTTCTTGGATTCTCTTGCCCTAACTCTATCCCCTGTCACTTTTTCCCTATTTATCCTTTCTATTTTTTTTTTTCCTGTGATACAGACTGCAAAGACTTCTTGGTGGTAGAATTCCAGATGTAACAGAGAAGACATTTTGGACCATGCCACATTTATAGGAATCTCCTAGTATCAGACGTTCAATTTTGTATCAGATGTGGCTAAGGGATCACAAGCTATAAAGCTCATAGGATTCTAAGCGGTTTTCTTTAAAAGGGTAATTATGGTTTAAAAAATCATGAAATCCCTAGCACATTTCATTCTTCCTGTTACATATTTTCTTATTTACCATTCTTATGCAAAGTTATGCCTGGTCATTTCAAATTTACCTATACGATATAAGCATGTGTACCAACAATTTCCTTAATCTTGAATCTTTTATTGACTCTTATTACTTGGGCTGGAGATGCATGATGCCTCCTTTTTTAATATTATGTTGGTGCTATTTTCCTTTCCTGATTTTGGTTTCCTGATTGGCCATACACTGGGGAGTTGTCACTAAATTTATACATTTATTTATTTATTTATTCTATCATTTTTCTAATGTCACCTTTTGGTAGAAGATAGGTGCAAATTGTTACTTCTACAAACATCACTTTCTCTTCAAATACAAATAAAGTAACAGTCCATTCTTGTGGTTCTTTTATTTTTTTAAATCCTTTTTTCTCCAGCATTAATGAGGTAAAGTCGATAAAATTGTATACACTGTTTGAAGTGTACAATGTGATGATTTGATATACATATACTTTTAAAAATTATTACCACACTCAGGTTAATTATCACATCTATTACTTCACATAGTTGCCTTTTTGTTACTGTATTGAGAATGCTTAAGATCCACTCTCAGCAAATTTCAAGTATACAATTCAGTATTTTTAACTATAGTCATCAAGCTGTGCATTAGCTTATGAGAACTTATTCATCTTACAACTGAAGCCTTGCGCCATTTGACCAGCATCTCCCCATTTTCCCAATCCCCCAACCCCTGGTAACTACCATTCCTTTCTCTATTTCTATGAGTTTATTTTTTTGTAATAATCTGTATATAAATGAGATTTACAGAATTTGTCTTAGTCTGGCTCATTTTGCATAATATATGTCTTGTAGCTTCATCTGTGTTGTTGCAAATAGTAGGATTTCCTTCTATCTCATGGCTGATTAATAACTATATTTTCTTTACCCATTCTTCTTTATCCATTCTCCCATCGAAGGAGATGCCTGAGGTTGTTTCTCTGTCTTTATTGTTGTGAACAATGCTGCAATACACATGGGAGGGCAGATGTCTCTACAAGATACTTACTTCATTTCCTTTGGATATATACTCTGAGATGGGATTGCTGGATCAGAGGGTAATTATATTTTTAATTATTTGAGGATCCTTCCTGCTAGTTTCCAAAATGACTGTACCAATTTGCATCCTCACCATCAGTGTGCAATGGTCTCCTTTTCTTCACATCCTTGCCAACACACAGCTGAAGGACTTTTCAAAACAGATTTCTGGGTCCATGCCCCAGAATTTTTTACTGAATAAGTCTAGATTGAGACCTGAGAAATTGCATTTCTACCAGCTTTTCAGGTGCTAATGCTGCTTATTTAAGAACCATATTTTGAAAATCGCTGTTTTGCACAACTGATTTCAATGATTTTGGAGCCAGTCAGTCCTGAATTTAAAGTTCAGCATACGCCATTGAAGCAAAGTGATCTTTGTTAAGAGTCTTCATTTATTCATCTGGAAAATGGAAATATTAAAAGGCTATTGCAAATCTTAATATAATGAACAGAGCACAGAACGTGCTAAGCAGTCAATAAAATTTAGTTAATTTTAATGCAAGTTGATATTTTAATATTATCAGGCTTTTTATGTTTTTCATGTTTGTTCCCTTAATAATTTATGCCTATAGGCAACAATGGTAGACACTAAAATATGTATAGAGAGAACTGAATTAACAGTTTCTTATATTTATATCACGGTTTTATCTAAATTTTCCGACAATCTGTGTATCGTGCTTAGTGCTTTTACATAAAAATACTTTTGAAAATGACAATATTCTATAGCTTTCCTGATTTGGTGTTTTACATTTCTAGCATGTTCAGATGCAAATGACTGTTTTCTGCTGGAATGTCCACTGTGAATTGCTTTCTGCAGTGACTTGCTCCTTCTTCAATGTGACAGGGAGTGCCTTTCAGCTGGGGATATGCATATAAGACAAATAACTGGGACAATTCTTTAATTCAGAACATCATAACAAAGATAAGCTAATTAGAAATGATGAAACCCCTATGTATCAGAACTGTATAAATATATATGTGTTAAAAGATATTTCACTCTCTCTCTCTCTCACACACACACACACACACACACACATACACATTTGTTACAGGGAGGTATTTATAACAACTTCCAGTTTATTCTTGCTAATAAAATGATAATAGTGCAAGTTCTCTGTGTTATAGCCCCATCAGGTCTATATTCCTTTTCTCCAAGGGCCTAAAACCCCTTTTCTGGAGCCACACATTTCTAGTCTGGTAGGTCTATTTTTAAGTTACAAGCCAATTTCTAAGCTTTGAACTAGTGGGCAAGGAAAAACAGGATGACCAAGCTCCTTAGCTGGTTAGAGCAAAGGTCCACTCAACAGATTTCCAAATGAAAAGTCCACGAGAGTAGGTGGCTGGAGAAACAAGATCCTGCCCTGAATTAAAAGTTCTTCCTCCAGCCTACCTCCCACAGGTACCTGTCTTTTTCATTTTTCCCAACATTTTTTTAATCCAGAAGAGTGTCTGTGAGAAAAAGTGTCAATGATTTGGTTCAGTTTTATAAAGTACAAACAGTCCTCAAGAGGAAACCTGCTATATTGGGTAAGTGCAAAGGATGATTATTAATTTTAATATAATATTTTTAAACTGCTGACAGATGGTGAATACAATGAGATACTTTGATAACTTCTTGTTATATTTTCAGAGACTTGGAGGCTTATTGAAAATATGAGTTTTAAATATATGAACATGCAGATGCTTTTTCAGATCATTGAGACCAAATCCTTTTTTTTTTTTTTTTTTGAAAATAACATATTGGAGTTTAAAGAGGAAGGTGGAGCTAAGGGAAAAATAGAAAAAAAATACGTACAAATGAAGTACTCCTGCAAGAACTCTAGGGGAACAGCAGGCATTACACCTCCAGGACGATCTATGCTTCTTTTAAACAGAAACTCCCTCAGATGAGCTCATCCAGGGTCAGTAAAAGAACTTGGGCCAAGTATGTCAGCATTAAAAGTACTGAACTGGCTGAAAATACTGTTGTGTGTCAACCGTTATTTGTCCTTTAAACCAAGAAAAAAAGAATAAAAGTATGCCTGTAGGCAAAATAAAGCTCCTCTCTTTCTTTCCCCTCCCTTCCATTCCTCTTGCTCTCTTCAACTTATATGAGATTTGTAAAATGAATTATAATAGAATGTTCATATGACAAAAACTACAATAGTGTGGCCAAGAAAACACCCAGGGGGCTTTTAGCTTCCGTTGTGCCAGGAATGAACTATCAGATCAGCCTTCTGGACTCAAATGCGACACTGTCAATAAGGATACATCATCTTTTCTGTGGGGTAGAAGAGCTGTCGGTTGTAATTCCCATTATTCCAAAGCCAGGATTTTCCATTAGTCCAGCCACCTGCTGGGTTGTTCTACTCAGGTTTAATGGAGTCTGAATTTGAATTTATCACCATCTGTGGGAACACAGGAAATGAGAGAACATCACTAATTCCTTTTCTTCATTTGCTAAGTGTATGTATAATCTTCATAAGGAAGCAGAAAAAGCAGCAGAGGTTGGGAAGGGATGGGAGAATATTTTAGCTCACACTAACATCAGAGCTCCATACCAAGGGGGGAAACATGCTGTCTGTTCTAAAGCCAATTCCAGCAGCACAAAGAATGTTTTAATTTCCTATGTAATGCATTATCAAAAACATGCAGATCCACAATACTATTTCTCTTCAGCTTCCAAAAAGATCTCAGAAGATTTAATCAGATCTCTGAGGGAGATGAAAGACTTTGAAACAAATCAAGTTCACACACACACACACAAAGTTCAAGATTCCTAATTACTACATTAGCTTTAAAATAGGAGAGTATGAGATATAGGTGTCTATTTTTATGAAGTTTCTTCCTTCCTTATTCTCCAGAAAGAAAAAAAAATAAAGCTTCGTAGAACTCAAGAAGAAAGATCAGAAAATATCAAAATCTTTAAGTTCATCTCTAGAATCAGTGTAATGACTTAAACTTCCATATATATTAGTCAGTGGTTCTGACTTTCACAGAATCAACAATGGTGCATCATTGTCATCTCCAGTTTAAAAAAATCAGTGGACAGTTTTACAAGAATGGCAAGCAATCTGCAATTAAATTATGGCATTGGCTAGTGGATAAAAGTTCGCAACTCTGATCTGCACAGATTTTACCCTCCTCCGTTAGAATGTTGCCTTCTGGAATCTGCCGCCCAGGCCAAGATGCGGAGAAAAACTCAGCCGTTCCCACACGCTCATGCAATAGGTGTCACTGACCACTCCAACTAAGAACAAGCCAGAGGATAATGGCAGTTCAAAAGACGAGGGGAAAATCCTCTCAGGAAAGAGGAAGGATTTAAAATACACACTCACAGACATGTGTGTACGCATGCACGCGCAAAGCCCCTGAGAAAACACTGCATGCCATTGTCTTTCTTCAGGAACCAAGAGTTCACCCCTTTCTCATGAATCTCCCTCCATATTTATAATCTCGGATTAATGACTAAACAGTGAGTCTGTTCTAAAGTCATAGGGGTCAGCTCTGTGGACTTGGGGAACTTGGATAATTGGAAGGAATGTTACTTATTACAGTGAGGCAACAATTCCAGGGGAGGAGAGGAAGAAGCACAACAAATAACTGCGCTGTTGTTCTTTAAGGCTACCGAGAGAGTCGGCACTCCTATCAGGGAGGCTGTGAATACTGTATTGTGACAAAGCTAAATGCCTCCTGGGTGCCTGCTTCTAATGGAAAGCCTTTGATGTTTGATCTGTAATGAGATAGAAGAGGAAAACAGTTCCCTTGGTTAAGTAATATATACTGGATATGAACAGATTCAAAGATTTAAGCTTCAGTTCTGGGACAAGATTCCTCATCCCAATAATTTATTACTTAGAAAATTCTGTAAGTTCTTTTCTTTTTTCTATAGACTATGTGATGGTTTTTAACGGACTTCTGCTTTCATATTCAACATAGGTAATAACACTAGTGATTGCTATGTCATATTTCATTTTTCCTGGTTTAGTTCTTTTTTCAGTGTGGGTATGATGTGGCTTTATTTAATTTCCTTTTGGCAAATATGAGTTCTCAAACCTAGGGCCTCATATGGGGCCTAGGTACTTGGTATTGGAAAATGCACGGGTGGTAAACTAGTAAGACTGTGAAGAGTAATACAGAATACAGAGCTCAAGAGAAAGATAGTATGAAAAATAAAAACATAAGCAGTCCATTTTATTCACATGGCATGCTATGGATGATGTCACACATATAGTTATACTAGGAGCAGCTACTTCAGAGATGAAGTCAAACCCTAGAAAATCTGTCAGTTTGGGTTAATGGAACATCGTTATTACGCAAGTCAAGCAGATGGCGGGCAAACTTCTCTGCTGGATTCTGCTGCTCTTTAATTAATGTCCACATTTATTATGTCAATATAATGCATCACGTTTTGTCCAAGGTTGTTTTACTTTTTCAAAACAAGAATGATTATTTCACTTAATGTTAACATTTGAACAATTGTACTAGAGTTTAGAGGCATAGGAAGATACCTGGAAAATACTAATGTTTAAATCAGTGTATGAAAGATAAAGAACAAGAAAAAAAAGTCTGATTTTACGTATTTCATTCTTATTGTAGAGATAGCTTTGATACTTCTTTATGAGCATTTCCAAATGAGGGATTTTGAGAGTCTGCATGTGAACATGTAAGAAAATCAGAAATCTCAGGTGATAAAGCTGTGGAGATCTTAGTACAGTGGAGATCTATTCCTTTATGAGGAATTTATAATAGCTGCAATTCATTTACTTCTCTGTTTACTCTCGTCAGTGAAGAATAGCAAGTGGGAAAAATAGCACAATAGAGACCTCTCATCTTATTTCATGACTTCTTGTGTTCAGAAGTAACAAGGAAGCCCTGGTGTCTGCTATTATGCATGTAAAACTGTGGCATTAAATCTTTAACAGAATTCAAAGGATAAACTGACGATGTAACAACAAAAGAAGACAGGTGCCTTAACTAAATATATTCTTTCTTAAATAGATGACAGGCTTGCACTGTTCACTTTGAAAAAAAATATTTTCTCCGTGTTGGCTCTAGTCTTTAATTATTTAAGTTAGTCAAATCCAAAATCATTAAAATGTGTAAACATTACGTGGAATCACTCCAAGGGGAAAAGGTGATCTGGCCCTTTGGATTGAGCACTCAATTGCTTAGTTCCCTTTTAAATTCTAGAATAGATATTCTCTTCATCAAAATCAGTACTCCCACTACTACTGGTAAAGTATGTTCTTTTGTTCCACACAGGATCTGAGTGGCTAGATCACATCACCTTCCAGTGCTGTCTCTTCTAATTTCCAGGTGATGGTAACTGAATCCTTTGATGAACATAATTTTTCAGGTCAAACAATAATTTTATGCACACACACTTCAGGATTTCAGCATCCTGGAAAACAAGGGCAATGCATTCTAATTTTTTGTCGGTACAACACCCTATTCAATTACTACATTCTTTCATAATTCTAAGATTTTATAGGCTCACAGATTCTCCATATTAATAAGGAATTGAAGAATAGATTCTCTGAGTATACTGAGCTCCGCATTTGTTTTTATTGATCGTTTAGTCCAGTGGTTCTCAAACAAGGACAATTTTGTCCTCACAGAAGACTACAACTCTGGGGTTGGACAGGTGCTCCTGAAATGCAGTGGGGAGAGGCCAGGAATGCTGCTAAAATGCCAAAATGTATAAGATCATCCTTAAAACAAAGCATCACCTGGCCCAAAATATTCATAATGCTGAGATTTAGACATCCTGGTCTATCTCAATGAAAACATTCGTCACCTCTAAAACAACTAAAAATCTCCATAGAAGTCAGGAAACCGGTGGTTTGCAACTCAAAGGACTACTTCCATTGTAGGTACTACAGCTAAGGAAGTGGTTGTCTTAGTCGTGCATGAATGATATTAGTATAGATGACACTAACATACAGGATAGGGTGAAAGTAGGTTTACAGTTGTGAGAATATGAAACACACAGTTTATTCTTGCATTTATTTATTAGTGATTATATTATTTTCCATGCAAACAAGCTACTTTTGCCCCATCCTGTATATAATAATGAAATACATATAATAAATGAAAAGTTACTCCACTTTTCTCTCTCTACTTCTCTCTTTCTTCATTTTTACATCATTTCCCCCATCTCCCTTTATATTTCTTAGAGAAAAAAGATCTCAAAAATGTAATATATTGACGTGTTAGTCAATTTCTGTGTCTGAAATCCTTTTCAATCTTCAGTCCTTCAAAATCTGATGTAAACACCTCTAGCAGAAAACTCTTCTTGTTCTTTCTTAGTAATGGTTTATTATTTCATTCTTACGCTCTTAATATTCATGTATTTGACTTTCTCATATTATTTTATATATTTTGTTATGAATCTTTAAATGAATCTAACTAACCTCTGTGAATGTTTTTTGTTTTTCACGAAGTAACAATTAATACCCTTCCAGTCTCTTTCCTTTAAACACCCCTTTCTTTCTTTGTTACCCACATATGCTGTGCGCTCTCGGCCCAACCCTCACCCTCCTTCTCTGCAGAGAGCCTGAAATGGAATTTGGGGTGCAAACGTTTTGTCAAGAAAACACATAGGCTGTGAGTCCCGTGTTTTTTAAAAGAAACAAAAATTGATGATAGGCCTCAATATTAAGTTGCTCCCCTAGTTTTATTTCTGTTTGTCCTGAGGTCATTGATAGTTGCACTGGAAACTCTTATGACCTAAAATGAGCTATATGAATTGAATATATTTCAACATATGGGAATAAAAATGAAGCCAACCAGGATGAAATTTGAGACTATATTTATGTGAGGTGCAAAAAATAAGGTAAATTCATGCTGTGAAGGGTCATAAAACAATGAAAATGATAAACTAGAGATACACATACAATCATGGGTGCATTATATACATATAATATTGGTGAAAGAAACCAGATCTGACATAATACATGCATCTGATTCCATTAATATAACATTCAAAAATAGGCAAAAGTAATCTATCGTGTTAGATGTGAAGATCATGGTCATATACAGGGAGTGGAGAGTGGTTAGTGATTGGACAACTTTTATTTCTTGCTCTGGATGGTGGCTATACTAGTGTATTCATGGCGTGATAATTCATTGAACCTACAGTATTTTTCTATTGCTGTAATAACAAATTACAATAAACTTAGTGGCTTTAAACAATATCCAGTTAATATCTCACTGTTTCCATGAATCAGAAGTCCGGATGCAGGCAGCATGGCTTAGCTGATTCTCTGCTTAGAGTCTCATAAAGCTAAAAAACGAAGGCAAAGCTCAGAGAGCATTCCTTTCTAAGACTCAGTGGAAAATCTGTTTCCAGATTCATTCAGGTTGTTAACAAGATTAGGCCCTAGGCGGCGCTAGTGAGATTGAGGTCTCTATTTATTGGTGTTGGCTGGGGAGTTCTCAGTTTCTAAGGACTACCCTTTTCCCTGGTCTCTGGCCCCTTCCATCTTCAAAGCCAGCTCTGGCAGATTTGAGTCCTTCTTCCATTCCAAATCTCTCTCATGTCTTCTACCTCATAATTCCTGCCTCACCTTCTTCTCTGCATCTCTGCCATTCCACCTGAAGAAATGTCTCTGCTTTTAAGGGTTCATGTGATTAGACTAAACCCACCTAGCTAATCCAAAATAACCTTTCTACTCTAAAGTTCACAACATTAATTAGCTTTACAAAGTCCCTTCACAGCAGTACCCAGATTAGTATTTGATGGGATAACCAGAAAATGGGCATTTGGGGTGAATATCTTTAGAATTCTGCCTATCACAATCCCTATTACTGTGTGCTTCTTTGTACATGTGTTACAATACAAAACTTTTTTTAATTATGTAAAAATAAGTTTCAGAATATTCTGTTTCTTTATTTAACCAACAAGTATTTGTTGACTGTTAACTACCAGAAAGATTATAATCCCTATCTTTGTAGAGTATATAATTTAGGCATATTTTTAAAATTCAAAAAATAATTACCTACTCTTTGTGAATACAAATAAATGTAAATGAAAACATAACAATGACAAGAAATATATAAATCAATTTCTATTTTTTGATATGTCCAGAGAGTATCCTGGGAGGAAACAAAACCACATATTATAAAGTGATTAGAAACTTAAATCATTCTGGTACATTTACATATTTATTTAAATTCTAATAGTCTTTGCACGTATGATCTAAATCAAAATCAAAATGCTATTTTGACCACATAACAGTTATGTAAAAGCCATCCTTAAACACTGCTTTTCAGAGGAAAATAATAAGTGTTTTGAAATAGATAAACTCTTATTTATAATCTATTTCTAAAATTCAACGGGACAGAGTTTTGCCTTTCATGTTTACCAATGTACCTTGCTTCTTGTCTATCACATAGTAGACATTCAATAAATATTTATCAACTAGGTGAATGAATGCATCTGGAGTATGAATGAAAATGTTGGAAGTGGCTAAGAGAACCAGTAGGCAAATATGAAAATCTCTTCATGCAACTTTTTTTTGTTATGAAAATACATGTGATGTGTGCCAGAGTAAAGTTATTTACCACAGCATTTCTTTTTCTGTTCATGAAGAAAGATGTAACTTTTCCAGTCTCCCTCGTTGTTGGATGGGCACGCTGTGACTGAGTCCTTGCCAGTGGGAATGTGAGAGGTAGTGAAGTGACATGCCGTTTGTCCTTGCAGGCAAATAAGAACTGCATGGTGTCTCCATTGTCCTCTCCCCTTTCTTTGGGGATAAGAGGTGTGAAGTGATAGAAGGACAAGATGGGAAAATGGAAGCAACTCAGTATCTTAAGAGAGAGAAGAGAGCCACCGATGAGAGCTACCTGATCAGCATCAGACTGTGATATGAGGGATGAATAAAGCTTTTGTGGGTTAATCTAGTAAGATTTCAGGATTTATTTATTACTCTAGTGGAGTCAATCTAGATGTGATGAATACATTACAAAATAACTTTTGACAGGCATTTTTTCTTTTACAAATGTTGATATTTGGAGATGTGCATGGAAGAGACTATTGAGCAATGTTTCTCAATCTGTCTTCCAAGGAATATGTATATAATATATAAAATGTGTGTATATATCCATATATAATTTATATGGAGAATATATGTGCATAATTATTATATAGAAACATGTATAGTACACATGTAGAAATATAATATAATTAATAATAACTTGTATAGAAATATTTGCATATAATATAAATATAAATACATATATGTATATAAAATTGTAGTTGAGAAAAATAATTTTATACATGTCATTAAATAAGTTTAATGACATGTATACCTCCTATATACATGGTAGATACCCAGGAAAACTGAGTAAATCCCTGAAATGGCCCAAGCCAGCAACACCTTAAATGCTATCTCCAGCTAAATGCAAAGGATGTTGTAGGGAATGGGAGCTGATTATGGGAGGTTATTAAGAAAGAACAGTAAACAACAATAGGATAGTTGCACAGATTTAAGTGTGTACTTTCTCTATTGATAAGAGTTTCTAGAGATTATTTATCCTTTTCCTGGTACAGATGGGAGAATACCCTTACAAGTGGGGATTTTCCTTATAAATGTAAATGTCTCTTATAAAAGATTAACTTCTACTTAGTTTTCAGAGCTTCTCCTATATCTGCTGTATCTTAAAAATAACCTACCCCAAACAATCAATATACCAGAGAGGCATATTGTTGGATGGCAAATGCCATTACTATCCACTATATACATGAATGATACTAACAGGTATATAGAAAAATCTATATTCAGACTTCCAGGCAAGATGGAGTCTGCTTTGCCTCTTTGCGCAACCATAGAAAGAATGACAACCAGGTCCCAAAACAAATAACACCGAGCACTGTCAGAAAGTCAAGCTGTGTATAAGTCTGACAACCAAGGATTTAAAGAAGCCTCATTCATTTAGACAGACTATCAACAACTGAGTCTAACAAAACAATACAAAACAAAAACCTAAGCAAACAACCAGAACAGGAGCCGAATCATAGGTATGGAGATCATTTGGAGGGTTATCAGCTAGGAAGGGAAAGGGGGAGAAAAGGGGAAATGGTGCAGGGATTAAGAAGCGTAATTGGTAGGAACAAAATAGATAAGGAGAGGTTAAAAATAGCATAGGAAATGGAGAAGACAAGGAACTTATATGAGCAACCCACGGACATGAACTAAGGGGTGGGGGTTGCTGGAGGGAAGAGGGGTACCAGGAAGAGGAGGGCAAAGGGGGAAAAATAAGGACAATGGTAATAACATAATCAATAAAATATACTTATCTGATGAAATGTGTGATCCAAAAAACAAGTCATGGACCAAGCTCATCAGTTGTCTAGATGTTCTTTTCCTGTTGCTGGGGACCTGCCATCTACAATTTCACTTTTCTCACCTTAGTATTTCCAAAGCTACTAGGAATCTAAGGTTCTGGTACCTGCCTGAGAATAGGCAAACCTATGGGGTAGATGTAGTAACTTAGTACAACTCTTTCTAATCCTCTATTGTTTGTAGTCCACTCCTGGTCCAACAGAAACACTCATCCACACTTTCCCTAAACAGAATTTCAAAGCTCTGGTTAAGCCCGGTTCATTGGTCAATATGTCTCTGGCCCTTGAGTTGTCTCAGCATGAGAGAAACGTGGCTCCCCTGTGTCTCTCCTACTGCACAGGGTGTGCTTTAGATTCTTTGAGTAATCCCATTGAAAATCCTTTACTATGCAGGTGCCCATTCCAATTGTTGGAAACTCATAACACAGCGTCCTCTAATGAAGTCTTCTTTGAAATTTTCTCCTAATTTCCACTCTCCAGTCTGTTATAACCTCAATGTGCTACTTCACTGAAGTATCACACTATGTTCATATCTTTTTTTTCCTTCTTGCCAGTCTTATAGGCTGGCCCGTCTCATAATTCACTTTGCGATCTCATCTACTCTGACTTGCTACTTCAGTTTAAAGTTCCAACAAATGGATAGATATATCTACAGGGTTGTGTGCATAGAAGCATGCTGTACTTTACAGATGATTTGGAGAATTTCAAGGATAATTTCATCTGTACTTGTTTTTCACCAAATATGTTAACATTAGAACCAGGCTCCAGTTGCAATATTTCACTATTCTCTGTCAGAAAGACCAGAAAACTCAGTTTGAGGCTTGCCTTCTACTTCCAGCTTTTGGACCGACTTCCTAAGTGAGCTGATAATTCACTCTACCCATATGGACCAGTTTATTTACCTATGAAATTTTGATATTTTTATATTTTATTTTTTAATAACCCCTGAAAAGAACAATTATATATGATGACTAAAACATGGCCTCAAATGTAAGATGTTTGTAATATGTTCCTCTTTCTATTAAAGTCAGTTAAACATGCTCCTAAATTTTGAAGTTTTAGGTCATGTTCAGATACATGTGCACATTTTGTAGTGGAAGACATGACTTTGTCTATGAAGAAAAATTCTAAAAATTGTAAAGGGAAAGACAGCATATGTGTTAAAATTCCATCATTATGATAAAGAAAATAGTGAAATGCTCTTTGGTACAACCTTAAAAAAATCATGGTTTCCAAAAGTCATAGTCATTCCATGTAACTTTACATAAAACAGAGGATAAAGAGGAAACAGAGTAAATGGCTATTAACTACATAGGTAACTTAGTATTTTTCTTCATTGTGGAATGGCTTATCTTTATAAATAAATAGTATATCTATTATATTCTTATGATCTGGCACCAAAGCACTGGACGTATACCAGCCCCTAGCAGAATTTGAGTCTATGTAATAAATTTATAATGATGTGAAAAACTCAACTCTGGAAGGAAAAATAAGTCTTGAATAAATAAAAAAGCTAACATAACATTTCTGATAGTACAAGAATTAATAAAATACCAAATAATGTTTTGTGGTATTTCACTGCTTATAATTATTAATAATAGTAATCATAGTAGATAAATTTACAGATATTTCTTACGTGACAGATATTGTGCTTTATAGACTGTCAATTAATGTACTCCTTTTAACAAGTCCTTGAGATAGATTCTATTGTTATCTCTTCTCTATAAAGGGGAAAAGTAAAGCACAGACTGTCCAAGTAATTTACTTAGTCAAACACCTAGCAAGTAGTAGAGGTGGGGCAAAAACTCAAGCACTTTGCCTCCAACATCATCCTTATTAACAACTATGCAGAGCAGCCTGATAGAGGCATACTTCAGTAAAATGCAATGAAAAAGGAAACTAAAGCCACAGCACATATTGCATAAAATTTGGATGTTATATTTGAAGGATTTGGAACTGGATCAGCTTTTAAAATTGTTTTCACAAGCGTATTAATTTTTTATTGTCAAAATACTTTACAAGAGTACTGATGAAGTATGAATGTTAGCTATTCCTATCATCATCATCATTCCTTACTATTATTAATTTTCTTTTCTGATTTCTCAGCTAAACAGGGTCTACTAAGCTTACAGATACCATATACTATGTATTTTCTAAGACAGACCAGAGTCTTGTAATTGTGCCTCATGAACATACATATGCTACAAAATCTGGGGTTTCTGAGAAAATATATAGTAAGTATACGGTATCTGTATGCTTATAGTATAGTATACACTATATGAATATATTTATAACATATACTATTCAAAACAATGTGATTGGAGACTGTGCAATTTTAATTTCTACGTTTTCAATACCTACCAATTCTTACCCCCAATAGACTAATAATTAGTATGCTTTGAGTAATCAGTAAATGTTACCTTAACAAATCATCCAACTGTATAATAACCCTAATCATTAACAGCTTAGTTTAAAGGAAGGAATTTATGCTATTTAGGACGTGACTTCATCCATTGCTCCTTAGTTGCTCAAATGTTTTCTATGTGGTTCTGTGACACTGTGATTACTTGAAATGGTTAAATAATCTTGGAAATTACTGAACCTGATGATAACTCTAATTTCAAGACTTTGAAGTACTCTTCTTGATGCCTCACTACTTTTATGGTTGTCTTCAAAGTTCACACTGTCTCATTTACAAAAATCTCTATGTAGATCTATTGCAAATTGTATATAATGTTTCTTGTGCTCATCATATTCTCATCAACATATTTTGAGGTTATTAATAGCATGATAATTTTGAAGTGTTATGTAAAAGAAGAAGCCTTTTATGTAAAGGAGATCACATTAATCCAAACTGAAGTTTATGCAGTATAAGCTTGAGGGAAAAGAAATTTGAATGCAAATCAAATTGGATTTTTCTGGAAATATCTCTTTAAGTCTATGAGAAAACCACTATAGCTGTGATTAAAATTTGTTCTCTTACATTTGATTAGGAAAATAAAAGCTCTTGTCCCTTTTGCAAAAGTGTTTATTAAAAAGAAATTTTACAACATTTCTAATCCAGTTTAATTATTCATTCAGTAGGCATTGACTTTCACCAGGACACTGTGAGCCAAACTGGGAGTGAAACAAACATAGGGATAGTCAGGGGATAGAATGAGAGGAGATCATAGCAACAATAAGCTAAGACTGCTCTTTTTACAACATTCTGTAAAGAAAGGAGGGGAAATGGATCGCATTAGAGAAGGGTCCAAATCACAGGCCTAAGAACCCATGAGAGCCTCAGGTAGGCCCTTAATGAAGCACAAAAGCAAGAAATCAAAATGACACTTAATATTGCAAGAAAGCTTTTATTTTCCTCATGATCTCTTTTTTTTTTTTGCCTTAAATCTTCCTTAAAAACCATGGTTTTTTGCATTTGTAGAATGGAGCAGGGTGAACAAACGGATGGAGTGAGTGTTGTGGGGGAAGAGAGGAGCTATTTTAGGTAGCAGTTTCTATGAAGGCCGGTTTCTATGACGGGCGATACTTCAGTAGTAACCATCGTGAAATGAAGGATCATGACAAGCAGATGATTAGGTAAGAGAGCTCCAGGCCAATGAAATAGCAAAGGAAAAGGTGTTAGGTCACGATGTTCATGAGAATTATAAATATTATAAAGAAGTTAGAAAGGAAGGCAGTGGTAAGATCATGTAGAGAGAGCCAGGGAATAGATGAAATGGAAATTTAAGGCTACGGGAAGAACTTGGACTTTATCTAAGTGGGCAATGGGAAATAATCTGAGTGCTTTGAGAGGTGATGTGTCATAATAAGAAATACACCTTAAATAAATCATTCTAGCCACTGAGAGGTTAACAGATTTTTAGTATGCATCAGGGCCTTTCAGATCATGGTAAGGCATATGAAATTTAATATAAATGTGATTAGAAGCCAAGAGAGTTATATAATCAGGGTATGAAATCATCTTCTTTGTAATTTAAAGGGATCACTTGACTTGTTGTATAGATTATAATTTTTAGGAAAAACAGGCAAACCAATTGGGAAAACATTTTAGTGGCCCAAATAACAGGATTTAGTGATTTTTGACAAGATAGTTGAAAGAGAGTGTAGTAAAAAGTAGTTGGTTTTGAATATTGTAAAAATTGAAATACAGGAATTTGATATGATTGATGTGGGAGTCTGAGCAATTCTCTTGGAATGTGCCACACTGGCGTGCAGATTATTTTGAGTTGTAATCAATCAAAGCTCAACAATTTCGGAAAGAGTTTTTTTTTCCTCCTCTGTCATCTTCCTTTCTAAAGAAATTCAGATAGAAAATCTTGCTTCAGAAAGGGAACCTTATCACAATCAGCCTAGCATATTTACCTTAGTATAACATAGAGAAGATCCAAGTAGATTCCCCTGTGCCCCACTGTTTCTGGGTTGCCTGGCAAGAATTTGTTTGCCACTTTCCCAGCTTCCAGGGAATTGCCTGTTTGCCCCTTTGAACTCTAAAATCCATCCTCTACTTTCTCCTTTGTCCAAAATGACATTTATACCTAATTTTGCTTCACTGTCTCTTCATGCTTATGTTAATTCCCTGTGTGTACATATTAACATTTGATTTTCTTTTGTTAATCAGCTATATGTCATTTTAATTAATTACCCAACCAGAATGAAAGGGGCAAGGGGAAACTTTTTCCCTGTACAGACATTGAATATGTGATTTATAGTAAAAAGAGTAATCAAATAAAAACTTCAAACTTTGGTGACTGAGCAAACAGATAAGTAAGTGATGGTAAAGGATTGCTAAGGTAGGGAGCTCGGAGGAAGAGGCATGGGGAGTCAAGCGTTCTTCTTTGGATGCATTCAATTTGAGGTGCTGTTAGGCTTTCAAATTAGAATATGGATTCAGCAGTTGTCTGTACTAATGTGGTTTTAATTAAAAGTTTACTGTGAAGAATGAAATTATAGAGTCATTAGAAAGAAATAGATGGTATGGTAACAGGTATTTCCAGTCCTCTGCTTTCCTGGTACATGGTAAAATGGCTATTTCTTTGTTTCCTTATAGTTAGTTAGGGCCTTGAAAATAGCTTTGAGGGGAAGCTATTTTAGGTGGAACAATTTAACTTAACTATTAAGGTCTTAAGAACTCTTATTTTTCTGCCATTGTCTAAGGCAGGTTTTCCAGATGATGGCTGCCCCATCTGTCTGGTCCCCAAACGATGACACATAGCATCACTTCCAATTGACTCACAGTGACGTAGCATGAACGAGAACTCAGCCTTGTTGTTTTAGTCTCCTGAAATATGGGAGTTGTTGCTGTAGCATAGCCTGGCTCATTCTGAATAATACAGAGATAATTAAAGCTATAGGATTAAGTGAGATCACATGAAGAGTAAGTGCAGAGAGAAGACACAATAGGTCCACAGATTGAGCCATGGGACATTCCAACATTTACTAATTGGAAAAAAGAAAGAAAATGAAGACCAGGCAGAGAAACAGCCTTTAGATTATTTCTTTATTTTTAAAAATAACATTATTAGCCCTGGCTGGTGTAGCTCAGTGAATGAGCACGGGCTGGGAACCAAAGGGTCGCCGGTTCGATTCCCAGTCAGGGCACATGCCTGGGTTGCGGGCCAGGTCCCCAGTAAGAGGCAACCATACATTGCTGTTTCTCTTCCTCTTTGTCTCCCTCCCTTCCCCTCTCTCTAAAAATAAATAAAATCTTTAAAAAATAAAAATAACATTATTACTATTAATATAGTTGCTTTAAAACTGCCAGGAATTTGATAAAAGCATTGCTTCCTTTGGGCAGAGGAGTGAGGGGAAGGGAACGCTTCTTTAAATACCAGCTGTAACCAATCATCGCATGCGTTTGTAGTCTAAACAGGTTCTTTTGAAACAATTCTGACTGTTGAGTCTACCATATTCATGTGATAACCTACTGCTCATAGTCTATATTAACTTCATTTCTTCAATAGCTTTAAGATTGTGGTAAAACTTTGTGACATATTTTAATGTGCGGCATAGTCTTATTTTCATACTCCAGTAAAATTTAATAGCATTGTTGAATTTATTTGATAAGTAAGTCATTAGACTGAGGTGGCTTTAATGCTGTAGTGGCTTACTTACATAAGTACACTGAAACATAGCCTGTTACACAATAAAAGTTACAAAATAGAAAACACTAGGGACAACCAATCACAAAGAGCCAACGAAGCTTTAAGGTACAGCTAATCAAATAATGTCCTTTCCTTGCTTCTTCACTTTCTCTATTTAATTCTTTCTCCTGGCTCCTATTTGTGGAGTGCTTCTCACCACTTCTGGTTTGGTGCTGCTCTATTCAAAAACAATAGATGTGCAAATAAACTAAAACTTTTTAAAATGCTAGTTTATCTTTCAATAGCATATACCAATGGTTTGACTGTATTTACTGTTTTGTTAATTGCACAGTCGTGTTTTCCTTAATTGGATTATATATTCCTGAACTTCAGTTTTCCATGAATATTGGATCATTTGCAGTGTCAGGTATTTGGTGCCTGAGCGATAAAGAGACTTGAGGTAAGCAGGCACACACACATGAATACATGTGTGCCCACGTACACACCCCCCTAACTATTTCAGCTCTATAATATACTATACACTGAGCAATGTATAAACTTTGCTGTCCTAACTTTATTGCTCAGTACATAATAGGCAATAGTTGGTCTCATGTGTCTTGATGACAAAGTGAAACAAAGCTGCATCTGTAGTCACCTTCCCTTGTTAGTTTTAAAAATCTTTATAGCAAATGTGAAAGTGAACTGTTTTCATCAGTGACAGATTTTAGTTTCATCTTTAAACATTTATTTCAAAATAAATGTAAAATGTTTATTTAAAAACTTTATTCTAATACTCTACTTCCATATAGAAAGTTCATTTCAATGCTGTCACAAGTTAATATATTGGAAGACAATTTAATCTAAACATGAATCCAAATTCCTGTTAAAGTTTTAACTGCTTGGGATGATATGAGTGGAAAGAGATGCTCACTGGATAAACAAACACATTTTTAGCATGGTAAGCACATACGGACAGGCGCTGACAATTGTGTCACAACATTCCCCGCTCGCTGGCAAGGTGAGACTTTTCTTTTGATGTTAATTTTAAAACAAGCCACAATTTCAGAAACATGAACAAATTTTGGAATGATATATATTTTATTGTTTGAATATTGTCCAATGTTTTCTCTACCTTCATTGCTAAAAAGAGCTTGGCACCCTTTTCCCTGACCCTAGTCATATGAAGTAGTCCAGCTATTGCCAGATTACTTTGGAATTTTTTTTTTTTTTGTAATACTAAATCTCAAAGACAGAGCCATAAAAGAGCCAAGGGGAAGGGTGGAAGGACAAGGAGTACAGAGGCCAGGGACAGGAATGTTGTGATATTGCGACTGGAGGGGAATTGGTACGAAAAGGATTAGGCGACAGTGATGAGTAAGGATTGGTAGTGCGAAGAAAGGGGTCAAGTATGGTAAAATGTCAGAAATTGAATCTAGAAACCTGTAAAGGAAAATGGAGTTCATTTTGACCTATTTGAGCTCTGCTTCCTATGTATTTATTTTTAACATTTTATTTATTGAATTTTAGAGAGAGATAGAGATAAATAAATAGATAGGGAGAGAGACACACACATCAATGTGTTGTTCCATTCATTTATGCACGTATTGGTTCATTCTTGTATGAGCTCTGATGGAGATCGAACCCTCATCCTCAGTATATCCGGGTGGTGCTCTAAACGCCTCTCTAACCAGCTGAGTTACCTGGTCAGGGCTGAATTCTGCTTCTTTAAAGACAAATCCTGGGCTGAACCAGGGTATTCATTCATTCAGTCTTTCACTTACCTGGCAATTATTTGTTGAGCTTGTACTTTATGCCATACATTGTTCTAGGTTCACAGAATACAGTAATAAAATAAATAGAACAACATCACTATTTTCATGGAGCTTAAGTGTTAAGAGATATTTATAAAAATATAAAATAGATCTCTACAAGATTGAAAAGGATCATACAGCCTGACCAATTGTGGTTTATCCCTGGGATGCAAGGATGTTTCAACAACTGCAAATCTATAAGTGTCATATACAACATTAATAAAATACAAGATAAAAATCATGTAATCATCTCAATGGTAGTGAAAAAGTGTTTGACAAAATTCAACATCTTTTCATGTTAAAAATTCTCAACAAATTGGGAATAGGAGAAATGTACATTAATATAATAAAAGCCATGTATGATAAAATGTTATACTCATCAGTAAAAGTCTGAAAACTTTTCTGCTAATATCAGAAACACGAAAATGGTAGTCATTCTCACCACCATTACTCAGCAGTACTGGGAGTCCTATCTAGAGCAATTAATCAAGAACAATAAGTAAAATATATCAAAATCAAAAAAGAAAGAAGGAAATCTGTCTTTGTTTGCATATTATATGATCACATATATTAACAACCCTAAAGACTGAATTAAAAAATTACTAAACCTCAGAAAGCGAAATCAGCACATTTATAGGATACAAAAATCAATGTATGAGATCAACTTCATTTCTTTACACTGGCAATAAATAATCAGAAAAGAAGTTAAGAAAACAATCCCATTTAGAAAAAAATCAATAAAATAAAAATGCTTAGAAATAAATGCAATCAAAGAAAAGTATTAAGGCATTAATGAACAAAATGAAGAAGACACAAATAAATGGAAAGATAGTACATGCTCATGGACTGGAAGAATTAATATTGTTAAAATGTTCTTATTACCCCAGACCATATATAGATTAAAGGCAATTTCATATATACATGGTGGAATTTCATATATACATGGTAATGACTCAGTCACAAAGAACAAGAAAATCCTGCCATCTGTGATAACACAAGTGGTTGAAACTTGAGGGCTTTATGCTAAGTAAAATATATCAGATAGAGAAAGACAAATACTATATAATCTCATATGTAGAATCTAAAACAGCCAAACTCATAGAAACAAAGAGCAGAATAGTGGTTTCCAGAGGCTAAGAGATGGGAGAAATGGGGAGATGTCCAACCAGGACAGTACAAACTTAGGAGATGAATAAGTAAATCTGGGCATCATGTACAGCATAGTGACTATAGCAACAATAATGTGCTGTATACATAGAAGTTGCTACGAGAGTAGGTATTAAATGTTCTTGCCACAAAAAGAAAAAGGAAAAGAAAAAAAAGATAATTATGAAAGGTGATGAATGAATTAACTAACATTATTGTGGTAGTCATGTCACAACATATGCCAAATCATCACATTGTACATGTTAAACATACATGATGTTAGATGTTAACCACATTTCAATGAAGTTAGGACAAATTTAAATAAATTAGTAAAGTATAATGCAAAGAGTGATAAATTGGCCAAAATGAAAAACAAACTAATAAAGATAGTTGAAAACTGTGGGATTGGGGTAGACATTCTAAGGTAGAATGTAAAAAACGCCTCCCTGTGTAGTGACATATCTGCAAAGTCTTGACATTGAGGGAAGAACCAGGAAGATACCTGGAAGAACTGTCCAGGGGCAAGGCAGAGTGAGGAAAAAGGCCTTGAGTTAGTGGAGTCCCTGCCTGTCCAGGATGAGCAGTGACATGTGTGGCTGGAATTAGGGAGCTGAAGGCAGGCAGGAGAGATCCAAGAGGCAGCAAGAGCAGGTCACATATGTTGTTTGGGGCCAATTTGAAGACTAGCTTTTACTCAAAATGAAATTCAGCTTTTGGAAAATTTGGAGGTTTGCATGTGAAAAAATCAAAGGAACATTGTTTTATTCATATCAAAGTATCTACATTATTTTGTGCAGGGCCACAAAATTGAATGTTAAGATTCAAAATCTCTGTTTTCTTTTTTAAAATAATATATTTATTTATTTTTAGAGAGAGGGGAAGGAGGAGAGTGGGAGAGAACATGGATATGAGGGAGAAACATTGATCAGTTGCCGCTCCTACACACTCCAACCGGGGACCAAACCCACAACCCAGGCATGTGCCCTGACCAGAACCGAACCAGCGACCTTTTGCTTTGTGCTTTGCAGATGATGCCCAACCAACTGAGCCACACTAGTCAGGGCAAAAACATTTATTTTCAATTTCAGGCATAAGTTTGAATTTTGTAGAGCTATTCATATTAACGATACAGTTATAAGACTGCTTTTTGTGAGCCCTGGCTGGTGTAGCTCAGTGGATTGAGTGCGAGCTGCGAACCAAAGGGTCGCCGGTTCGATTCCCCGTCAGGGCACATGCCTGGGTTGCAGGCCAGGTCCCCAGTGGGGGCCATGTGAGAGGCAACCACACATTGATGTTTCTCTCCCTCTCTTTCTCCCTCCCTTCCCTTCTGTCTAAAAATAAATAAATAAAATCTTTAGAAAAAAGACAGGTATTAAAACAATAATATTGTTTTTGCGAAATTATCTTTGGAAAGTAAAGTTTTAATTAAACATTGGTTACATAAAAATAAATATGTAAAACACTTGTAAAAGCTTTATTCCTATCAAGTTCAAAATGAAAGATGCCTATTATTATTGCCATCATCAGAGTTTCTCCATCTTGATGGGAGAGTCATCCTGTGGTAGGAAGACATCAGTTGCACAAAAATATAGTGTATAATGTCTTCTCTCGGTATATTTTAAGGGAAGTGTCTGCACTTTCATATTACCACCTGTCTACCACAAATTGTTCTTCAGTTGACATAAGGTATGTTGGAGGGCAAAATAAGAATTTAATTATTTTAATTATTGTCTGGGACAAACTAAAAAAGACTTTATAAGCCAGGATTTGTGTAATGCAAAAAGACTATTCTAAATTCAATGTTAGATGTGTACAGAGATAATCTATGTTCAACCTACAAAAACAAAGGATAGGGGTAAGTTCTAAATTTTAACAATCTGAATAGCCACAAATTCAAGTCACAAGAAAGTTTTGGCCCTGGCTGGCATAGCTCAGTGGATTGGGCCCGGGCCTGCAAACCAAAGTGTCGCTGGTTTGACTCCCGGTCAGGGCACATGCCTGGGTTTCGGGCCAGGTCCCTAGTTGCGGGGTGCACAAGAGGCAACCACATATTGATGTTTCTCTCCCTCTCTTTCTCCTTCCCCTCTCTCTAAAAATCAATAAATAAAATTTAGAAAATAGAAAGTTTTGTTTATGTGTTTTTATTTTCTTTCAACTTTGATTCAGTCCTGCCCTCTCTCAGCGCCCATATACATGAGGAAATGGAAACTCAAGCTGGGGAACTGAGGCAAAGTACCAGAGTGGTAAAATGGCTGCGGTTAATGGGAATTAAATGAGGAGGCTACTGAGCAGTGTTCTCTGAAAGCCCATAGGTCTAGTTAATGTAAAGCGCAGAGATATTAGGCAGAATGCTTTCATACTATTTATAGTCTCTGATGACTTGTAGGAAATATCCTTCAAATATAGCCACCAAGTCTGCTCAGTGACACATGAAGGCAGATAGGGAGAGAATATTGTCATATCCAAACACTCTCCAGTTCTTCCAGAAGCTTAGGCCAGAGTTGGAAAAATGTCATTGCAAAGCGGGAAATTCTGAAAACACAGCTGTGCTTTACTCCAGTGGTATATGAGTAATAGGAAGTCACTGCGCTTGAGGTGTTAAAATATCTAGGTTTGAATCCCAGTATAGTCACTTAGAAGTCTGGCTGTGAGCCTTCTCTCTATCTGCTCTAGTCTATCAATTTAAAAGGGTAACAGAAAATAGGATTAAATAAAATAATGTGCATTGCACGATACATAGCAAGATGTGATGCAGTGTAAATATTAACAGCAATTTTAGTGACTTGGGATCAATAACAATCAGATATTCAGAGCAATCTGAATAAATCTATCAACTTCACTTTCCTTATTCCTGAAAATAAAACTGTCTTTTAAGTAATAATTAATTTAGGTGACATTCCTTCTTTTCACTAAATCTCTTTACCTTTGGGGGAAAGTAAAAGAAAGAAAATATAAAGAACCCTTACGAATGTCATTGTATCCCTCTAAATTTTACTTCCCTCCTCTTGAAATTATCATTTCTATATTTATATTACACATAAAAGAGAGTCAATTTAAACCCCTCCTCTCCTCTCTCAGCATACAAGGTCATTAATTGCTATTGGGACTTTCATAAACCCTAGTCTGCCGATGGGGTGAGAACTCCATTGTTAAATGTATTATGGCAGCACTGTCTTTGGAGATTGCCTGCTTGATTGCTTTGTAAAGGCCCAATGGCACACAGCAATTAAAATCCATAGACCTCTGTAACCCTTCTGATGTTTTATGGGCCTTTTTGTGTCCTTTGGTGGAGTTTACCATTTGTGTATTTCCCACTGGGTCTCTCTTTCAAAACTCTAAGTGGGATTATTTTTTTATCCGCTGTGATAAAGCTAGTCATACATCATGTGAAAGGTTAATGAATATTTTCAAAAGGAGCATATGTTTTAAGTCAGAGGGTGAAAGTTATAGTAAAGAATGGTTATGTAAAAACTAATAGTATTTTCCCAGTCTCATCAGAGTTAACTTCTATAAGCCTCACCTGTGATTTCTAAAGTAAAGCTGAGATTATAAGATTGAAACGACCTCAAAAATTAAGGAAGTGACTTGAGTTTACATGAAAAGCCCCACTGGTGAACTATTGCCCAGAAATTTCACTGTTCAAATGTCAGGGTTATACCATATGCAGAACAGATACATCAAGTTCTACCTGAACAGATGGCTTTAAATTTGACATTGTAATAGCCAGAGAGAAGCCAGAGAAAAGATCACAAGAGTGGTGTTAAGAAAAGAAGCCGAGCTGAGTATGAGCTACGGTTCTGAAGTTTCTCACAGTACCAGGTATCTTTCTGCTTTCGGCACTGCTATCAGAAGCTCCCATGGTCCTAAACATAAAGTCATCAGGCAATTCGTAATGTTTTTAGTCATTTGAAATTGTAAACTCTTTCCTTCTCTATGTACCTTCTTTTTATACCGCACTCCATTTTTTCACTCTTCTTTACTTCCCTTTGCTCTCTCTCTCTCTCACATACTCAAAGGGGATTTAGAAATCTTCATTGGAAAAGTGAGTTGTATCCTTTAAAAGAAAATTTTTTAGTGCCTGGAGCTCTTTGAAGGAAAAGCATTAGTGCACTTCAGAATGAGAACACTGAGCTTTAGATTGTACTCTGCATGAAGCTCACATATTCTACAGCTTTACACATGATTATTTTAGGTGTAATTGGTAAATCTGAGAAGAAGACAAGTTTCCATCTTATGAATTTTCTAAATCATGTTCTGAAAAACATTTTGTGTACTTACAGCTGGGAGAAAAGTGATTATGCCATTATGTGTAGGTCGTCTGGGAGGAAAAGAGGGTGAATGTGATGATAACACACTGTTATTTAATGGGCGGAGGACAAGCTCTTAATCCTCGATACCAGATGGTCACAGATCAACAGGAATAATTCAGCAACTCTTTGTCTAGCTCCATGGGGTTGTTAGCTACTTAAGAACACATATTGCAATATGCTTTTTAAATATTATGCATTTACATTTTCTAAATAGTAATACTTTAAAAATTATTGTGTCAAGTATAACTCTTTGAACTGCAAATAAACAGTTCACTCTAGTTAATAATGTCTTCTAGATGTGAATTTTCTGAAGTATTGTCCATGTTCTTTATGCATCTAGAACACCTGTTATGCTCATTTAAAAGATAAATTCTTGGGTGAGTCACTTAAATTGAGATATTTGGAAATATTCATTGAAGGCAATCTCCTCACAAAACCCTTAAGCACATAAAGGTGTGAAAAGTCTTGTTCTAGAGTTTAAATTCTGGTATCATTTATTCAAAGGAGTTTGTCCTGAAAATAAATTCACATTCCAGGTACTACATAGGTGTTTTACAAATAATCACTCATTCTCTATTCTCAAAATTCTTGCAATGTAAGTCTCATTACTTCTAATTTACAGGTAACCCTTTAATGTTCTTCGTTTATTCATCAAAAATACTTTTTGTGTACATAATGCCTTCTAGGTACTGGAAAAGTGATAAATTATTACTTATTCTTGAGTAGTTTTCAGTTTCCAAATGGTCGGAAGAGAATTAAGAGGGAGTAGATTTTTTCCTTATCTCTTTTTCTCATTTTAATGGCCCCAAATGAATAATTACATTATTCAACATTATATATATGATACAATGTGATATAATTTCTCTCCTTGAAAATTCCATGCTAAGAGAATATTTTTAGTTATTTTAATGATCTCTAAACACATGTAAATTTATTACCTTTATAATAAATACGTGAATTAAACTCTTACTATGTCTTTGCATATTAGAATGTTAGCAAAGAAAGCATGGGTATTTTCTCTCTAGAAGTCTATGCATTGATATTATATTAATGGGCAAGAGAACATACTATGGTAGCATTTTGAGTCAGTTCAACTTATGACTACAAAATTTAAGTTTTGTGACTTTAAGTAAATATTATAACTCATCAGTTTAAGTTAAGCAATTTACCTCTTTTAGACATTTGGCAAATTAGTAAATAATTCTGAGTTTCAATACCCTTGTACATAAAGTAGATATATTACTATTGCTTTTGAATAGTAGCCTTAATAAGTCTAATATGTAAAATTAGTGGTTCATTATAGTTAAGACAGTGTAACAAAGTTAAATGAGCTAAGTTAAGGTAGGTATGGTAGCCATTGTACTATGACTTAGTTTTAGAGTACTTTTCTCTATTGGAAACTGTGAATGCATTCCTGCGTTTTCTGCAGTTGAGAGACAATTAATTGCTTCTATTTTACTGTAGCATCGTCGCCCATGGTGTACCTACATATTCACCCTTGTTAGATTGTTAGATTGCTCTTGATTAATGGATATCTGTAGTATCATTATCATTTTAGGAAGACAAGGCAAAAATAACTATTTTAGATTAGATTGCACTCACATTTTACCTCCCTGGGTACAAAATGAGTACAATAAGGATGGCAAATTGTGACATTTATACTGCAAATCATTCTTTCCTATCTCACTGTAACATTGCTAATAAATCATTGCATTTAGATGATGAGCTTGACTTGACCTCAGAAATATACATCAACACAGGCAACCATTACCAATAAATCAGAATTGATGACCTAATTGAAATAAAGATTTTTTCAGCTCAGTTAGTAATGCACAGTAGATCCAAATTTTCTGGGCCTTCTTATATAGACACACATATATTCACCACATATATAATATATACAATAGAATATTAAAATCATTATAATCCAAATTGAAAGCAATGACTTGGGGAAACACATTTAATATGTTAAGTAGACAAATGACTTTATGAAATTATATGATGTTACTACTTTTAAATGCTTGGAAGATTATAATATTATATTAAGAAACATCTTTGTGTGAGTGATGGGATAACAAGTCATATTCATTTTGTCTTCTGTGATTTTCTGAATTTTTCAACTCTTCTATTATAAATTTGTTCTAATGTAAGTAATGCATGTCTCTTACCATTTGGAAAATGTGATAGCTATTGTTCTTTATACATGAAATAAATTTAAAAACATTTTTCAGATAAAATGTTTGCCTTTTTCGTTGTCATTATACCCATTACTACGTTCTTTCTATATTGCTTTACAAATTAAAAGTTGTAGAAAACTAGATAAAAAGTTGATGACACCTGGTAGTTGTAAATCATACCCTAGATTATATAGTCCTTAAAGTAAAATACTACAGCTGGTGTGAAAAACAAGAAGAAATAAAGGTATTAATGTAAGTTAAGGCTTAGAAATACACAGATAAATGTGGTTTTTAATATAATCCATCAGCTCAGCATGTCAAAGAGTATTTAAACCATTAAACCCATTGACAAATATATCTATATTATTGACTTTGATCTGATCAAATGCATTTTATTATTGATTTGAGAAAGGCATAAAAACAATAGGCAGGAATAAAATGAGTGAGGACAAAGTCAATTCATATATGAATTATTTTATCTTTTAAGAATTACTATACAGATTTTCTAATAGTGAAGGAGGAGCATAATTCTGAATATACCCAGAAAGAACTATCTTTTAGCAGTTTTCTCTTGCTGCTATAACAATGACTACAGACAGACTTAAAACAACACACATTTACCTTGCAGTTCTGTAGATCAAGTGCAGGACGAGTCTCATCACACAGGTCTAACATTAAGATGTCACAAGGGTTGCATCTCCTTCTGGAGACTCTAGGAGATCATTTATTCTTTTTCTTTGCCAACATCTAGAGGTTCTACAATCTTTGATTTATGACCACACACTTCCTCCATCTTCAAAGCAGCAAAGTCAAATCTCTCTCTGACCCCTCTTCTGTTATTTCATCTTTTTTTTTTTACCTCTGCTGCATTATTTAGGATAACCTCCCCATCTTAAGTTCCCTAGCTATTCATATCTACAAAGCTCCTTTTGTGTGTGTGTGTAAAGTAGTGTAATCAGAAGATTAGGAAATGAATACATTTGGGAGGTCATTTTCTGCAAATCACAACTCTTAAAAATATGCAGAAAACAAAAAAAAAGTTTCTTAATGAGAAAATGCAAATAACTTGTCATAAAGCAAATGGAAGTGGAGGGGTAATACATGAAGATTACCAAATGAAGAAGAAAATGGTGAAGAGAAGAAAACAATGATAAAATGAGACCTCATTGACAAGAACAAAACTGTGCCAAGAATAACAATTATACATAACTAAGAGAAAGAGAAGGATAGAATGAATGAATGAAACAAACAATAATGAAATATATGTAGCAAAAGTACATCAGCTGAAGAGTGCTACTGAATGTTCATTGAGAGGACTCACCTCTTTTCCAGATTAATTTATTGGATAGGGACCCCACATAGACATAACCTATGCAAATTTATTACATTTAGGGAAAAACAAAAACATACTGTGGGCATTCAGGCAGACAAAGTGCTTATTACCAAAAGGCAATAATCTAATTCTTCCTAGACTTCTTCTCCATCATGCTTAAAGTTTAAACAGTATGCCACAAACTTTTTTTCAAACTATGACTTCTTTTGATAAAAACAAGCATTTTATGCCCTGTTTTAATAATATTTGGAAATAAATATTAAATACATATTCTGATTAAATATAAATCAAAGCACATTGCTCGTACTTCTCAAAAGGCAGAGCTGTTAACTCACTCTAGTAGATAAGATATGAAAAGGCAATTCATAAAAGAAGAAATACAATCAGCCACACTACACAGGAAAAAGCACATACCTTTCTCTCTTTAATAATCAAATAAATAGGAAGACACTCAAATAATATTAGTTGCCTCTATTAAATTGGTAATGATATGTATATTATTTTCATTACTTACATAAAATGTTAAAAATTACAGTTATATGAGCTCTCATGTAATGAATTAGCATAATCTTTTAGAAATCAGTTTTATGTTGTGTACTAAATATTTTTAAGAGTTCATATCCTTTGAGTAAATAAATTATTTCCTAGGAATCTGTCCTAAAGAAATAATTAGAGAAGCCTGAACACATGTACATGCATAAACAGTCATTAGATAATTTGTTACTACAAATAGGAAACACTCTAAGTATCTAAGATATGGGAGTTCTTAGTTAAGTTATAATACCAATAGGATGGATAATTATGAAATCATTAAAAATGTTTTCAAGGAATATTTATAAAAACTAAAAAAACATAGTGGTCTAATTGTGGGAGAAAATTACTAATGTTAGCAAATGTTAATGTTAGCATAATAGCAAACATAAATGTGTACATATACTTGTATAGAAAACAATGCTTAACAATAAAGCATATATTTTGTTAAATATATAAATTAAACCAATAAAATATTATAAAAAGGCATAGTCAATAACAACTGATATATATATACATGATTTATTTATTTATTTATTTTTATCCTCACCTGAGGATACATTTATTGATATCAGGGAGAGATAGAGAGAGAGAGAGAGAGACCATGGCTGGCAATCAAAACCTTGACTGCTACCTGCTTGGTTTTGTTTTTCAAATTTTCAGGGACTTCTAATACTATAATTACCTCTATATCATTTTTTTCTCTTCTGCCACTTGTTTTAATTCAAGTTTTATTGACAAATAGCCACGTACATTCGTTTTTGTAATGTCTGTGGCTGCTTTCACGCTATAGCACAGTGGCGCAGCTGCAGCAGACACTGCATGGCTGCGAATCCTAACGTACTTACTGTCCTGCCCTTTACAGAAAAAAGTTTGGTGATTCCTGATGGAGACAATACAGTTCAACTCACTGTGATGCGTTCAATATGTATGGATTTGATTTTATTTGCTATATACCCTGAAGATTGTTTAATTGTGGAACATGTTTATTAGCCCTTTCTTTCCACTTTTAAAATTTTACCAGGCTCTCTTACTTCTCTCTACTTTACTCACATATGAAACTCCACTTTAAGAATACAGTGTGAGATGAGAAGATTTTTTTTTTTAGCAAAGGATAATGGTAGTAATTTGGAAAAGCCATACTGCCTGTGTACTTCTGGTATATTCCACAAGAGATCATGGGCCAACAGGAGTAGCTATGAACAGATGGAGCCAGAAAAAGCATAGATGCCACCAGCAATTCTACCTTGTTCCCTCAGCTCCTCCTTCACCTGATGTCATATAGCAGAGTATCTCTTAACTGTTGAGAAGCTAGGCAAGAATGATGACTACAGAAATACTGTTAAAAGAATGTTCATTTTCTGTACCTAGGGTTTTATTTCTACCCACTCTTCTGCATTTGAAGTATACTGAATTAGCTGATACTGTTTCTATCTTCTTTCACGAGGTTTCAAAACATGTACATTTTTTTTTTTCGCTACACAGAGATGACCACGTGAAGGTCCAGAGTCCCTAGGTTCGAATACCATACTACCACTTGTTAACTGTTTGTGTATTGAACAAATTAAAAAACCGAGCCTCAGTTTTATTACATGTGAAAGAGGTCTGAGATAAGGATTAAAAGGTATAATATATAAACAATATATACAACACTATAGATGCTTAGAACAGAGAAAAGCACACAGAAAACACTTAGTACTTTTTAGAAATTTTTGAGTAAGCAAAGAAAGCTACCACCTTTACTGAATATTCCTTGTCTAGAATTATCTGAAGACTTATTAAGGTCCCCCACAGCAAAAGCCCTCCCCTCTCCATTCAGACAATAGTAAAACACTATACCATGCATTGATACGATTCAGTGATGCAACTCAGAACCCATTTCAAGGTTTCAGATATTCTGAGTGGCTTAACTGTGAGAGAGTATCTCAGACTTGGGCCCCCATTGTTCCTATCTCTCAGACAATAGAACCATTAGCAATGAAGACCTAACTGCTGATTGCGTATCTTCTATTAAAAAAAAAATCTCTGTAGAGACAGCATTTCATAGAGAAGCTTGACAATTGCTTGAACTAGTAAGAATTTCAGAAGAAATAAGTGATTCAAAGGAATATAATGCAGAATGTGTCCTGGGGTCAGGCAACAGAGATAAAAGGAGCTCCTTTGACCCTATGACAATGGTTATTGATTATCTTATGATGTAAATGAACAACTGTAATACCTAGATGCTTTAAATACATGCTTCTCTGTCATATTTAGCTTTCACAGGTATCTGTGTCTGTGCTTATGTCAATTTTAATAAGTTTTATAGAACTAGAGAAATTAATATCCTCCAAACTTTTCATGTTTTATTATGAATTAATAATGAGTAAGCTTATAAAACATGTAGGATCAGCAACAGTATTTCTATAATTGGATTATGTTCACTTGGGTTATATGCAATACATTGAATATATTTCAACAAGGCTATACTATCTAAAGACTAGGTTCTAAAAAGGCTGTTCCTTGGCTGTATCCATATTTTCAATCAACTATACCACCAGTTAGTCTCTGAATGCTCCTTCCTGCCTGTCAGATTATGTGACAATGTCCTGTGGTCTGAAAATAGTTATATATTCCAACTAGTTGTTCTGTGTACAACTGGCTTACAAAACTTCTAGTGCAAAGAACCCTTTAGCTTAGCTTAATGGCAGGACACTGGTGCTGGGACAGAGTGGGTGCACATCTGAGAGGAATCCCCATTTTGATGTCATGGTTTCAAGCCAGAAGGCAAGGCAGATGATACTGCAGGCACTTTGATGAAATATTTCTGGAATTTCTGACCAATAATTTTCTAAGGACAAGGTGATATCCATAACCAGACATAGATATGGGGCCAGTCATAGTCATCCTGTAATTCAAAAACAGATGCCATAAATTTAAACCTGCGGTTTACTCTCTTTTTTCTCTTTATATGGCCTGCTGATGAAGCTACAGAGTTATTTTTAAGTCAAGAAATGGAGAAATGTATTGTATGTATTATTGTTGAGTTAATCATTAAATTAACTTCAACACAGATGCATTGAAAATCCTATATATGTATGTATGCACTTATGTATGAATGTAAGTATATATGTATATAATTGTGTGTGCGTGCACATACACACTCATGTAGAACCTCAGTGCCAGAGTGTCCTACAGGAGCATCAGTATGTTGCGCTATAGAGAATTGCATAAAACGGCAGCCCTGTGCCAGATACTTTATATACATTGGTGCATCAAACCGATATGGTGTCAGTTCTCAATAGTATATGTTACAGAGGGGTAGGAAAGTAGAAAATTAAAAAAAATATTAACATAAAATTACTATGTGTAATAAATCATGAAGATGGTAATATGGGAAACAATGGTCAGGGGAAACGAAATTACAGAAGTAGCAAGGGAAAGCCTTGTTAGCAGTGAGGACTGAAATTTGAGGAAGAATCAGTCAAATAAAGAGTTAGGATGCTGAGCATTAATGGGAGAAGAAAAAGAACATGTGTTCATAGAACAATGAATGAGGAAAGAATTTAACAACATTGAAATTATCGAAGACGAGCACAGCTGGAGAAGAGAAAGATGAAAAAAAGATCTCAAAATGAGACTGTTGGCTGGATCATAGAGGTCCTTGTCAGGTATAAATTAACAGTTTGGATTTTATCCTCAGTGCAGCATGGAGCTAGTGCCAGCTTGTAAGTGTAAGAGTGGAAGCTTAAATAATTGGCTCTGGGTATCATGTAACGAGAGAATGAAGCGGGGTAAGCACAGAGTAAACACTGGAATAACTATGAAGAAACTGTAGAATCAGTCCAGGTAAGAGATGACAGTTGCTTCACTGTGATAATGGCAATGGAAAGAGAAGTTCATTTTGCATTTCCATACATCTTCAAGTAATATTATTTCAGGATAAAAAAATCAAGAATTGATGATAGATTAGATGGGTTGTAATAAATAATTGACATGAGATAATAAAAAATAGTTGTCTTCACAAAAACATTTCATAAAAAATATCGTGTGGGTCAGACTGAAAAGCAAATTTTGTTAAGGGCTAAAGAAACCACATTTTATTCAAGGGTCTAAAATAGAGGTGTCCAGCCTGGGATCATATTAGGGATCAGACGAGTAATTTTTAGTTTTGATATTTCAAAAATGTTTCAGAACTCATGGTTTGTCTTTGATGAGGCGATTTTAAATACCTATCTTATAAATAAATATTTGGGGCTTAATAGAGAAAGATGTGTTCAGTTTTTGATAATGGAATGTATTTATTGTCTACATATGATTTGTAATAATGAGAAAATAAAATGCCTTTTGATATTTAGTGTGTGTATATATGTGTGCAAAGATGGATCGGTGAGGTAATGGTTGCTTACTATTAAAAGTGAAAAATTTAGAAAGGAAAAAAGAAAAAAGAAAGATATATAATATTTTGCCACCTAAAGATAGCCACTATTAATTAATATGATGGTGTTTTCCTCCCAAGTATGTTTCCATGCACACAAACACAAACACATGAATGCATCAATACGGAATGGTTGTGTGGCAGATAACATGGAGTCAGGCAAAAATAAGTGTAAGTACCAGTTTGGCCACTTGCTAGCTGTATGTCTCTGAAAATATTACTTAGACATTTTGACTTTTCATTTTCCCTCCTCTAATAGGAGTGACATAGCACTCAGAGTAATAATGTGGAATGAAGTACAGCACCGATGCATGCAACATCCTATATATATTTAAGCAAAATTACACATGACTTTAAAAGCAGCATTCTGTACAATTCTCTTTACATGACATTTTACAAAGTAAAACTGTAGGGCTGAAAAACAGACCAGTGGTTTCAAAGGTCTCAGGCTGGGGAATGATTGACCATGAAGGGCTATGACGCTCTGGGGTAATTATAGGGGAAGGTTGCAATGGAATTGTTTTATGTCTTTATATAGTGTTGTTTAAGCAACTCGACTATACATATTTGCCAATACTCACATAAATGGACATTAAATTCAGTGACTTCACTGCATATAATGTTTACCTCAAAAAAATCCCTCTGAGCAAACTAGGCAAAGAAGGGAACATTAATATTACAAGTTAAGTCATCTACAAAAAATCCCTGGTCCATCATGCTCAACATGAAAAACTCAATACTTTCTACCTAAAGGTTAGGAAAAGGTAAAAAGGTCTGCTCTTACTACTTCCACTTAACATTGTTCTATCAAGTACTACAAGTCAAGAGAAAAAGTAAGTTTTACAAATTGAAAACGAGGAAGTAAAACTTACAGTGTTTGCAGACAACTTGACTGTATATGTAGAAAGCCCTAAGGAATTTGCCAGAATTCTATTAGAACTAATATTTGAACTTGGCGTTGTTGCAGATATGAAGTCTTTATACAAAATTAATTGCATTTCTATACACAAGCAACAAACATTACCTAATGAAATTTTAGAAAACTACAATATTTATAAGAGCATAAAATAAAATACTTTGGAATAAATGTGACAAATTTTTTCCAAACTCTTTACACTTAACAATATAAAACATTACAAAAGAAAATTAAGAAAGACCTAAATAGAGAGTCAGAGCAAGGTAATGGTTTGAAAGACTTACTATTTTTAAGATAACAATCCTACACAAATTAATCTGATATCTGATATATTCACAATCAAAATCTGAATAGTTATTTTGAACAAAATTGATGTCACTCTTAAAATTCATATGAGACAAAGGTTGTAGAATAGCTGAAACAATTTTGAAGAGGAAACAAAGAGGATTTTAAATATCTGATTTCAAGATGTTTAAAGACAAAAGTTATCAGTCTGCAGTATTGGTCTACTAATGGACATATTTATTAATTAATGTAACAGAAAGGAAAGTCCAAATAGAACCACATTTATATATTCAATTGATTTTCAATGATGAACAGCTCAGTTTCTCAAGAAATAGTGATAGAATAATTGGTTATGAGTATAGGGAAAAAATGAAACTTAAACTTTATCTCATAGATGCACACTAACTTAAAATGGATCACGGACCTAAATGTTAAAGCTAAAATTAGGAAACTTAAAGAAGAGGCATAAAAAAACTTTGTCATACTGATTTAAGTAAAATATTTTGTTTAAACATGGCACATAATATGAAAAAATAAAGGAAAAAGTTCAAGATTACAAATGTCTGCTTTCAAAAGATATAGTTCAAAAAAGGCAAGTTATAGTTACGGAGAAGATTTTTATAGAATGTGCTTATCTAACTAAGGGCTTGTATCCAGAATATATAAAGTACTCTTACAACTCAAAAACAAGAAACTCAAAAGAACACAATATTTGAACACACACTTCAAAAAGCTGGTATAGATAAAACCAATAAGCATATGGAAAGGTGCTCAACATCCAAATAATCAGACAAATACAAATTAAAATCACATTTACCACTGTGTAACCAGTAGAAGAGCTAAGTTTAAAAGATTGACAATACCAAGTGTTGATGAGGATGTGGTAGATTAGAAGTTTCATACATTGCTGATAAAAATGCAAAATGGTACTGACATTTTGGAAAACAGTATGGTGATATCCTATCCATTTCAATGTACATTTACTATATCCCCTAGCAATTTAATTTTTAGATATTAACAAGAGAAATGACAACTTAAAGTGATAAAAATGTGCATATCTACTAAAACAATATTATAGTAATAAAAAACTATAAGCTACCAAAATGTCCAGCAACAAAATTTTAATGTATGTATAAATAAATTGACAAAGAACTTCAAGATATTTTTTAAAGATTTTATTTGTTTATTTTTAGACAGAGGTGAAGGGAGGGAGAAAGAGGAGAGAAACATCAATGTGCACTTGCCTCTCGCACCCCTCACTGGTGACCCAGTCTACAACCCAGGCATGTGCCCTGACTGGGAATTGAACCAGTGACCTTTTGGTTCACAGGCTGGTACTCAGTCTACTGTGCTACACCAGCCAGGGCTCAAGATATTTTTTGAGAAAATTATATGGATAGTGATACATGAATGTCTGAGAATTTAGAAACAAGAATAGAAAAGATATGACACTTTACTTACTTGATACAAAGATATATTCTAAAGCCATATTTCTTATTGTATTACTAATGCAAGAACAGATCAAAACACCAGTGAAATAAATGGAAGTGTCCTCAGAATGGCAGATTCATCTCTCTCATGTAAGAAGCGAGACTAGGAGTTCTTGAAGGTCTTGGTTGTATTAGAGAATAGTGAGAATATCTCTTTCAGCTTTCTACTCCCTTCTGATATCAGACAGTCTTCTAATGATCTTAGTTGTGGCATATAATGAAAATAAACTTAAACAAGCTATTAACTTGTTGAACACATTAGACAAGAAGCCAAAATAAGGAAAGGTAGGCCCAGTGCAAAGGTACTCATGACATGCTGCAATCCAATTTTATGCAAGTGTGTGCTTGAAAATGACTAATGACCAAGGCAATAATTGTAGTTCTACATATTTGGAGAAAGGCAACATCAACACATATTTTCTTGGTTATCATAAATGTTATTAAAGAGAATTATAAAAAACTGAACTTTTTAAAATATAGATGTTCAAAGGAAAACCACTTCCCATAGTAATTTCTAATAACTAAATTATTAAACCCAAGATAAGAAAACTAAGTGACACACAATTATTCTGGACAATGCAGAATTTCTTAGGTACTACAATTAATGTAACATCCTAGAAAACGATCTTGAGTTATGCTTACATATATGAAGTTCTAACTGTGCATGCCTTGGTATAGCGATACAGGATTCAATATTGGTACACAAGGAGAATTTCTAACAGAAGATCTGTTCTGTCTTTGTCATGCAATCATCTCTAAGAATCCCTCAAAAGGAGGATCCACTTCAGTTGCAAAAAAGTGAATTCTCTGATTAAAAAAAAAGTCATTCTTAATATTTTTTGAGAAATAAAAACAGCCACTTCTTGGCAAAGAGATACTTTAGAATGAAAGGAAGACGGAAAACACCTCTAAAGCTATTGATGGGAGTAGACAATCACTAACCATGACAAGAAGCCGACTGAATTTTTAATGCCTTATGGGAATAATATTCCTCTTGAAGATCATGTTTTAAGGTAGAAAAGTAAGCTTACACTTGGGATGTCACACTTTACATGAATAATCTCACAGAACTTGCATCTTTAATTTTTTTGCAATAAAAGTTCCATTACAGAACATCCTTCAAATGCCTATTATTAACTCATATAAAGACCACTGATCCCTCAGCATTGACTATTTGATGTGGTTTAACTAAACTCAGTCAGTTATGTGGTATGACTTTTAAAGACATCCCCCAAAAAACCGATTGCTCCAAAATAATCTCCCAATGTTGTTTAAATATGATTATTAGCTACTTATTTATCTAAAATATTTATTCACATACAAGATCACTTTCTTGTGCATGTTTTTCCAGTAAGTGAATACAGATGAGTTTATTAGACTGAAGAAGTCAGTATAGCTCTTAGCCTGAGGAGACAGGAAAAATAGTACAGAAATGAATCGGGATAAAAGTTATTGAAAGAAGAAACCTCCTTAAAAACGTTGATTGTGCTTGGCCCAGTGGAATATAAAATGTAGTTTGAAGGATATTGGATATCCAGTATGTATTAATGTAATCCAAGCAATGGGTACCTATACTTTATTAGTCTGGGTTTTCCAGAGAAATAGAACCAATAGGATGTGATATAGATAGATATAGATATAGATGATATAGATATAGATATATGCATCCATACCTAATTATCTATCTGTTTATCTGTGCAGAGAGGAGAGAAAGAGAAAGAGGAGAGTGTCTTGATTTCATGTAAGAATTCTGCTTACATAGTTATGAAGACTGAAAAATCCCCAGATATGCAGTTGGCAAGGTGGAGACTCAGGAAAACCCATGGCATAACTCCTAGTCCAAGTCTGAAGGCCTGAAAACCAGGAGAGCTGATGGTGAAAATTTTATTCTGAATCTGAGTCTGAAGATAGGTGGTTGACTTCTCTCTAGTGACAAACGCTATCAGAAGCTAAAATGTCAAATATAGACTGTCTTGAAATAAGTCTATAATCTAAGCTATTCTATAAACACTAACTATGCCTTTTAGAATTCATACTAAATACAATTATGAGAAAATTTCTTATTTTTATTGTTGTTCAATTATAGTTGTCCCCATTTCCCCCCATTACTTTCTCCTGCCTTACCCACCCCTCACCTCCCTGCCCCCCATTGTCTTTTAGAATTCACACTAATTGGGTCCTCATGTTCATGACTTGACCAAACAAACCTTGACATAGAAAGGACTTGCTTATAAATAACCATCTTTTTTTTAATAGACATGTTGTCTTTTCTTTTTCTTTTTTTTTAAGTTTTTTTTTATTTATTTATTTTTAGAGAGAGTGGAAGGGAGGGAGAAAGAGAGGGAGAGAAACAGCAATGTATGGTTGCCTCTCACGTGGCCCTCACTGGGGACCTGGCCTGCAACCCAGGCATGTGCCCTGACTGGGAATCGAACCAGGACCCTTTAGTTTCCAGCCCGCGCTCATTCCACTGAGCTACACCAGCCAGGGCTATAAATAACCATCTTAACTAATAACTGGGTGGCACAGGAGAGTTAAAGCATAAGATATGTACTGTCAAATAGTTCTGATTCAAATTCTAACTAATCTACATAATTCTACGTTTACTTTATTTAAGGTATAATATACATACTGTAAAATTGACCCTTTTAGAAGTACAATTTTATGACTTAGGCAAGCTTTTTTAGTCATGTGATTTCCACCACAATCAATATTTAATATTTGCATCACCCCAAACTTTCTCTCCTATATTTTTGTAGTTAATAGGGTCTCCCTACCTCAGCCCATAGCTATCACTGATCTGTGTTTTGTCTTCCTAGTTCAGCCTTTTCCAAAATGCCATCTAATGGAAACATACAATATACAACCATTTAAGTCTAGTTTATATAACATAGCATAATCTTTCAAGATTAATGCATGCTGTAAGATGTATCAGTAGTCCATTCCTTTTACTGAGTAACATTCTTTTATGTGGACATACCGCAGTGTGTTTATGCACTCATTAGCTGATGGGCATTTGGGTTGTCATATGCATGCTTTTGTATTGACAGGTGTTCTTATTTCTTTTTGGTAAATATCTCCAATTTTGTTTGCTGAGTCATTGATGACACTAATACATAAGCACCCCAGAATTTGTTAAAAACTCATGAAACTTGCTGGTTAGCAGGAAAATTTAAACTAGTAAAAACGATAGTATAGATGAGATTATTCAGATATTGGGTTAACATAAACTGAGAAATGTCAGATGAAGAAAGAGCAGATGCCATTGATCTGATTTAAAATAATACTCTGCTACTTAGTTTGAGGAATTTTACACTTTCAAAAACTCAATTTTCTAAACAATAAAATAAGCCTCAAATTTATAGGTCTACTCTAAGAATCAAAAGTTGTAAGAAAGGGCCTTTAAAATGTAAAACACTTATTTTTGTTATTCAAGATAAGTCAATTTACAAATAGGATGCTAATAAGATGATGCTTTTTCAATATCTCCAACTAGATATATGGGTCACTTTAATCTTGAAAAACTAGAATTTAACATTTATTCATGTAAAAACTCTAACTTAGCATGACATGTATTTCATTCAATCAACATATTTTTACTGAGAACCTATAATGTGCCAAACACCAGAGACACAGCATTAAATAAAATAAACTAAAGCCGTTAGCCTCTTAGAGCTTTCAGCAATTTGATACAGAAACTTAACAAACTCATTACTACGTTAGAGTACAATCAGTGCTATTGAGAAAAGGAAAACATAGAGGGAGAGTTTGGCGTGGTAGGAACAGGTAGTGGATTCTAATTGTGTTTCCCTTGACAGGTTACAGTCCACTCAGAGAGGTCAGAAAACGCCTCTTTGAGATACAACTGGAAATAATTGAGGATATGAGCCATGTAAGCACTTGGAGCAAGAGCCGTTTAAATGAAGGAATAGATGAGACTTCAGCATGTATGGAACATGCAAGGAAAAAGAAGAGGGCAACTGATCTGCATTCAGAAAAGAAGGCAAAGAGAAGAACTGTAGATGAGATCAGAGACAGAAGGGCTGGAGAAGACAGGATCACATAGGCCACTATACAGATGGTTTTCACTTTTACCTTGAATTAGATAGTCCAAGCAGAGAACTGACATTTTTTTCTCACGTGTCTAATTTTTCTATTGCCGTCCTAAGAAGTTGCCACAACTTACTGACTTAAAATAACACCAATTTATTACTTTATTACAGCTTTAGATGTTGGGCATCCCATTGCTTAAACTCAAGGTGTTAGCAGAGCTGCACTCCTTTTGGAGGCCTAGGGAGAATCTGTTAACTTGCCTTTCCTTCCTTCTGAATTCTGCCTGAGTCCCTTTTGTCATGGTCTTTTCCTTCATTTTCAAAGCCAGCAAGCAGGGTTGCATCTTTAAATCTGTCTCAGACATTGCTATCTCCCTATTATAAGGTCCCTTGTGATTATACAGAGATTGCCCATATAATCCAGAATAATCCCCATCTCAAGGCTCTTAAATTATTACATCTACAAAGTCCCTTTAGTCATGTAAGGTTATATATTGTAGTTATAGTTTCTGGAGATTTAGGGATATCTTCAGGTACCAAGTTCTGTCAAGAGGTACCGGTGCTTTTGATGCTACTGAAGGGAAGCAGGGGACATTGGATACACACAAAAAATGTGGCCATGTAATCCAGTATTTAATACTGTGCTAGAAAAAAAGCATTCTGGATCTGGATATAATATATTCACATTTGTGTTAAAGAATCCTCTTCATTGTAGAGGGTGAAGAGAAACAATTAATCTAGGTGTGTCAACTTAATAGAAATAAAATGTTAAAAAGCACAAAGTTTAAATGAATCACTTCTGTGTTAACTAGGATACTTTCTGATACATGTATTTTATTCATAAGATGTGAATAACCAATGTTAGTGGTCCTCTTACTTATTGGTCATGTTCAGTAATTAAGCCCTTCTATTTCAATCAGTCTCTTTTGAGTTTGGCCAATCGATTCTGGCTTATAGAATTTAATCTTATTTTGGAAATGGAAGAAAGGATGGAAGGAAGGAAGGAAGGAAGGAAGAAACGAACGAACGAAGGAATGAAGGAAAGAAGGAAAAGAAAGAAGAAAAAATAGCTTTGAAAGCTGTAACTGAGAACCAAATCCTGGGCCAAGGAGACCCAATCAATTAATTTAAAGGTGAAACTCTACCAGGCAGCGAATCTGGTCTCCAAATATTTGGTATTTACTCAGCTTTAGTGTCTCTTATTTAATAATAAACACAGCAAAAATAATAATAGCTAATATGTTTTGAGTACTCGAGTACTACTACAGTAATAAATGCTGTTGATGTATTAACTATCCCACTGCAATCCTTTGATATAGGCACTCATAACAGCCTGATTTTACACATGAAAAATCTGGGACAGAGTCTCAAACCTCACTAAGTTTACAGAACTTAATATCAAAATAATAGAAAAATGAATCATGCCATTTAGAAAAACAATTTATATTTTAAAATACCTAGCACACCAAAATATTCTCTGTTTTAATATTAAAGATTAGATAACATAAGTATAGTTCACCTAATTCCACTATGACTAGTATTAACAGTGGAAATATATATCTATATTTATACAATATAATTATACTTAAGTATAAAAATGAGTATAATAACCAAGTGAATGATAAATACCATTTGGGACTAAATGAAAAGTCTCCCAATTTTGTTTTCAAACCGGCTGGATCTGAGTTCAAAAATAAACTTATTTTCCATCTATCCCCCAATGAAAGGAACAGAAAAAAACCTGGCAGCTATATCCTTTGTTCTCTTTTAGAAAAGACTGGTGTATCTTTTTTGTCATCACCACCCAAAATATGTTCCATGTTGATACCCAAATAGTGGTCATTTATAACATACTTGTAGACCTAATTACAGAGGAAGAATTTGTGTTAAAGGCTTGATTTTTGTGAAAATAATGTAATGATAAAAAAGCTCTTCCTTCCTTCTTTTCTTCCTTTCAGTGGTCACCAGTTCAGAGAATGAGTTTCTTGCATTTGAAACCAGTTGGTAAGGATAGCTCTTTTCAACATATTAATTCTCTAAAGCCATTTTTCACAATGTGCAAAACATTCGCTGATTATAGAAAACAAGAAGACCATAAAATCATTTGGAAACAGCACTATGAAGATTGGGGTGTTGGGGCCTGATATTTCTCTGGCACAAATGTCTACATAATGCGAGACAAACTTTCCATTGCTGTGGGTGATGAAATGCATGGCTGGATATACACTGATAACACACCAAGCACCCACCACACCAAAGAAAATCATTAATTTCTTTCCTTTTTGATGTTTTTATTGTTGTTCAAGTACAGTTGTATCAATTTTTCCTCCACCACTTTCTCCCGCCCCACCCACCTCCACCTCCCACATTCAATCCTACCCCCTTTGGCTTTGTTCATGGGCCCTTTATACATGTTCCTTGATGACGCTTCCCCTCCTTTTCCCCCATTATTTCTCCCCCCTTCCCTCTGGTTACTGTCAGTTTATTCTTTATCCCCCTGTCTCTGGTTATATTTTGCTTGCTTGTTTATTTTGTTGATTAGGTTCCACTTATAGGTGAGATCATATGGTATTTGACTTTAACTGCCTGGCTTATTTCACTTAGTATAATGTTCCCCAGTTCCATCCATGCTGTTGTGAAGGATAGGAGCTCCTTCTTTCTTTCTGCTGCATAGTATTCCATTATGTAAATGTACCACAGTTTTTTAATCCACTCATTTGTTAATGGGCACTTAGGTTGCTTCCAACACTTGGTTATTGTGTATAACGTTGCTACAAACATTGGGGTGCATAGGTTCTTTTTGAATTAGTGTTTCAGGATTCTTAGGACATAATCCCAGCAGTGGAATTACTAGGTCAAAAGACAGTTCCATTTTTAGTTTTCTGAAGAAATTCTGTACTGTTTTCCACAGTGGCTACACCAGTCTGCATTCCCCCTGACAGTGTACTAGGGTTCCCTTTTCTCGACAACCTCATTAGCACTAACTGTTTGTTGATTTCTTTGTGATGGCCATTCTGACTGATGTGAAGTGGTATCTCATTGTGGTTTTAGTTTGCATCTCTCTGATGGCTCCTTATGCTGAGCATCCTTTCATATGTCTATAGGCCCTCTGTATGTCCTTCTTGGAGAAGTGTCTATGCAGGTCCTTTGTCCAGAAAATCATTAGTTTCTTACATCAAATGCTTATCAATGGTGGTTTAGCTGGTGAGCTTGTGTATCGGAGACAGAGTTATGAGTAAATGATGAACTCTGTCATATGATGAGTTCTCCAATCTATCATGACTCAGAAGCCATATTTTATAATGTCTGTTTTGGAGTAGTTTTATGTTGGGTAAATAATATGTACCTTATTAAAAGTTAAAGAAAAGCAGCATACATGCCATGATAGCATTGTAGAACATTAACCTTTTCATATTATCATGTGCCTCCAATACCTCTCTAATGGATATCTTGACATTTTCATTTCAAATGATTGTTGTGTTTTGTGACATTTTTGTCTCAGTCATTGAAATCATAGGTGTTAGCTGCAATTTTTTGCAATTACCTGGCATTCAAATCATTTGCAGGTATAGGAAACATTTTTTTTTAAACAAAAACTGTCCCAGAATATACCTGAGACACTCAGATTTTGCATTTGTGTTTGTAAGTGACCCACTGGCTCAAGTGATTTGATAACTCTGCAGCTATAAATGTTAAAAATGAGCATAGCATGCCACATTCTCTTAAAAATTCAAATATTTTTAAAATAAAAATTGAGTTTTTGAAAATGAATTAAATTTTGATATTCCTTGAATTTTGTGAAGATTTGTTTTTATTAGTCAATTTATACTTTCAATTTTGAGTTTTACTATAGCACAAAGAATGCAAACATAAACTTCAAGTACATGTATTGTATGCATTTGTTTACAGCTTTTTTAAAGTTAATATCTGAGAGTGTTATCACAATAGTTAAAAAGGAGAAAAAATAATGAGAAAATTGGGATTAAAATATGAGACAGTTAATAAAGGCAAAGGCAAGGTTATCTCATGGAAAAGAATCTTATGTGACAATACGTAGTTCATACAGGTGGGTACCAAAAGGGCAAAGCACAAAGGAACAGCAAAGAGTTCTAAGATTCACAACATTCAACAAACAAATTATCTTAGAGAAACACAACTTTTCCTCAAAATGAGAGTTGTGTCAGTTTTCTTTCTTTCATGGATCACTTTATAAAAAGAATGATGTCTTTGATATCCCGGCTTTTTTCCCCTTAACACATGGTTTTGTTTGTTCTGATTTTTATCTATTTTTTAATTTTTTAAATTTATTTTTATTGTTTACACTATCTCAGATGTCTCCATTTTCCCCCACTCTGTCCACCTCCACCCAGCCCCCACCCCCATTTCCGACTGGTCATCACCACACTGTCATCTGTGTCTACGTGTATGTATACATGGGTTTTTTTTGTCTAATCCCCTCACCTTCTTTTGTCCAATCCCTCCTTCCCTCTGACACCTGTCAGTCTGTTTTATGACACATAATTTGCAAGATCAGAGAGAATGCATACCATATTGTCTAGGACGGAATCCTAGCTTAGGAACTACTGAACTACTTAACCAACTGAAAGTTCATCGCTTCCTCTGTTAAGTAGGGAAAAGTATCTCCAATTTTACAAGACTGTTGGGAGGTAAAAATGTGTTAAGTTTAGTGAACTACTTAACGTAGTGCCTGACACATTTTAACTAAATGAATATCAACTTTTCATGACGCCGACATCCTTTGGGGTAGGTGATAAAAATGCTGATGTGTATATTTTATGACCTTCAAATTAATGGGGTCCAGGAAAGTCACTCTGTTATAGTCTAAGGGAATAATTTAGAACATCTAGAACTCTTTCCAGAGCATAATTTACAGCATACTAGTGTCATAAAATGGTTTGCACATATTGGTTTGTGAAACTCAGCCTTTTATAGCCTTTTTTTTCAGGCTGCAGAGTGCACATTAGCGTATCTGAGGCTCTGAAATACCATTCTTTGAACAACCTATTTAACTGGGCTTAATGCAACAGTTCATTGATTTCTTGTTTGCTTCACTCTTGAACCATTCTTGATTGTTTTTATTATTTAGTAGAGCCATTCTTGTTTGTTTTTATTATTTAGTAGAACCACGCATTCATATTTAAAGTTGTCAGTGTTCAGTTGTGTGCTATTTAGGAACTGGTGCTCTGGATTATTGCTCTGGGCAAACCTCCACAATGGTATTTCTTTCAGCTCCATTTTGAGCAAGAATTAGACGGCAAATACCTCAAGGTCATCATTTTATTTTTAAACAAACTCAGAATGCAGATATTTTGTGTTGCTGACTAGGATCCTAGGCATGGGACTTGATATTCAGTAATGAAAATAGTGTGCTTTAACAAGGCACATGCTTGAAGAAATGATCATCACAGTCCCAAATTTATATGAGCCAAGGGGAAAAAAAGAAAAAAAGCAGTGAACTGGGCCCAAATCTTAAGCTTTCAGTTTTGAGCCTACTTCAGCATGGCCATACAAACGAAGCTTCATGGAAAGCAGCATACAAATTTAGTGTAGAACACTTCCAAAACCATTATCTACCTTTGCCTTACATCACAGTCAAATATTCATAGATAAAGAAGAATTAGTTCTCAATTTTACTACATAGAGAATGAAATTGTTTTACCTTTTTCTAAAACACAAGTTACGTATGTTCTCTGTGGAATTTTGCTTAATACCTGCTAAAAATATTTTTCTGAGTATTTATTAAATCATCTTTTTCTGGCAATAATTACATAGAAGAACTATTGACTCGTTAATATTTCTCTTAGAACTTACTAAAAAATATTATCACAGAAGAGTATTCATATTTGATATCAAAATAATAAAGGTGGGACAACTGTAACTAAACAACAATAATGAAAAATTATGTATGGCTCATTCAAAAGTAGTAGAAAATTATTGTCATGAATTAAATATAAGAGAGAGCTGACCAAAATGTATTCCTATTTTGTGATGCTTGAAATTATCATCGTGCTGCTCAGAAACTTCTACAAACTTCCCAGTGGTAGCATTAAATAAGAAAAGAAGATTTTTCATCTTTGAAAAATTGTTTCCAGTAAATTAGAATAAGCTGAATAAGGGAAGGAGGAGCCTAGACATACCCTCCTTTGTATGTTCATTACATGGTGAAAAGCCAGGTGCATGGTAGACACTTAAAAATATTTGGATGAAATTGCCCTGGCTGGTGTAGCTCAGTGGATTGAGTGCGGGCTGCGAACCAAAGGGTCGCCAGTTCAATTCCCAGTCAGGGCACATGCCTGGGTTGCAGGCCAGGTCCCCGGTGGGGGCCACATGAGAGGCAACCACACATTGATGTTTCTCTCCCTCTCTTTCTCCCTCCATTCCCTTCTGTCTAAAAATAAATAAAATCTTTAAAAAAAAATTGACACTAGCTGAGAACCTCCAAAGCAGAATGACTACAAGTCTGTAATAGCTATTTATGAAGAGAAACAAATGCAATGTCCTCATTCTCATGCCATATTTCTAGAATTGGTATAGAGACTTATGAGTTATCTCTTCATATTTCTAACAAAATTTGAAAATGATTTATTGATAAGCTTTGTGGCACTTTAACTGAGAATGAAAACAGCTCAAATAGAGTTAAATATCTTTGGAGGCAAATATAATTAAACTGAAAGAGATCAAGAACTGTTACTCCAATAACTAAAGAAGGTTTTACAATTGTCTCATTAATTGAATATACTTTTTAAAATGTTTTTATTTGGGGCATGGAGATCAATTTAAAATATTCTAACACTAATAACTCTAAGAATATTATAACTTCCTAACTATAGGTTTTTTAAAGATTTTTTTTTTTTTATTTTTAGAGAGAGGAGAAGGGAGGGAGAAAGAGAGGGAGAAACAGCAATGTATGGTTGCCTCTCACATGGCCCTCACTGGGGACTTGGCCCGTAACCCAGGCATGTGCCCTGACTGGGAATCAAAGCGGCGACCCTTTGGTTCCCAGCCCGCACTCAATCCACTGAGCTACACCAGCCAGGGCTCCTAACTATAGGTTTTAAAATATGGTTCTATTTTCATAACTCAAGAATGCTTACTCACATAACAAATTTGTTCATAACAGTATGTGATCATGAAATAAAACTTACAAAGTATATTATCTCTGTTCTCCATAAATTAGCAAATGGTTACAAGAATAATGTTTTTGAAGTTATAGAGAGTTGAGAAGACTTTCTTTGTTGGCTTTTGTGGCTTCAGTCCTTTTCATTGGAATAGGAAGTATAAAGGCAATATTTGACATGAGGAAGGAATATGTTCTTGGAAAAAATTTAAAAATGAAAAGAAAATAGGGAGCTTAAAGGCTCACATCAACTAATATAGTAAATTGCCAAGGTATAATTCCCTTGAGTTTTTCCTTCTCTGTTTTGTAATAACTAAAATATGTCAACTTTTTACTATGCACTGACTTCTTTCACTATATTTCCTTATGGAAATTAAAATAAGATCCTGTAGACATATAAGTAAATTTTAGTGAATAAGCATGCTAGGTGAGATGATGCTAATTTCTTGAATAAAGCATATATGTTTCATGCTAATAATCCACATACTTCAACTCTGCCTGGTCTCACCCATCTGTATCTTGCCATGGCAGCCTATGGAAGTGCTATTCTAGGGTAGTTTTAATTAAAAATTATAAATATATATTTATGTATATATATAAGAATAGGTGACATTTTCTTTTGTTTTATGTTTTCTTGTTTCTTTGACATTCAAGGAAATATCTAAAATATTAAGTGAACACAAGCTAAAGGAAGATACTACATGATAAGAAATATGGTGTTTTTTGGATTTGTTGACTAGATAGGGGATTCCTTTCACAATGTATGTGTATCTCAAATCAGTACAATTTACACTTTAAATATCTTATAATTTTTATGTGAATTATGCCTCAATAAAGCTGAAATTTTAAAAAAGAAAAAGAAAATTTTAAAACATGGTTTTTTAAAAAATTGTTTGAAAAAGTCACCAAATGAACAACGAAGGCTTTTAACAAAAAACAATAAACCATGAGGAATGGAGAAAAATCTTATTTCTGAGTACCACATTTTAATATTCAAATTTTCATGTTTTAACTCTTATTTTAATGTGTATACATACACACATGTGTACATGTACATATATAGGTTTATACATAACATGTAAATGCATGTGTACATATATAATATATATGTTTTCTTAGATAAGATACCTTTAGCCCATTTTTAATTTTTTAATATTTATTTTTTCTATTACAGTTTACATTCTGTATTATTTTATATTAGTTTCAGGTATAAAGCATAGTGGATAGGAAATCATATTCTTTACAGCACAGGTGGCAGACACAAGGCCCACAGGTGGAATCCGGCCCTCCACTGTGCTTTATCCAGCCAGGCGCCTTGTTTCTACCTGGCAGCAGCACCGAGCTCCTTGCTCCTAGTTAAGGAGTAGTTACATGTATACAGTCCTAAAATTATATTCGGCCCTTTGAAGGCAACTGCCAGGCTGATGTGGCCCCTGGTGAAAATGAGTTTGACACCCCTGCCTTAGAGAGTGACTTTGGCCTATTTTTAAATTGAGTTGTTTGTTTTCTTCTTGTTGAATTTTGTCGGGGAAAGAAGGAGAAGGGTTGTCAAGGAACATGTATAAAGGACCATGGAAAAACCAAAGAGAGGTAGGATTGAAGGTGGGAGACGGGGGTCAGTGGGGTGGGGGAGAGTGGTGGGAGGAAAATGGAAACAACTATACTGGAACAACAATATAAAAATAAATTAAAAAATAGTTCTTTGTATATTTTGGTTAATAGTCCTTTATCAGATGTGTCTTTTGCAAATATTTACTCCCAGTCTGTGACTTTTCTCCTCATTCTCTTGACATAATCTTTTTCAGAGTAGAGTTTTAATTTTAATGAAGTCTAGTTTATTAATTATTTTCTTCATGGATCATGCCCTTAGTGTTACATACAAAAAGTCACCTCTATATCCAATTCATCTAAGTTTTCTCCTATGTTATCTTCTAAGAATTTATACTTTTGCATTTTACCTTTAGGTTTGTGATCATTTTGAGTTAATTTTTGTGAAGGGGTAAGGTCTCTATCTAGATTCATTTTTCTTACCAATGATTATCCAGTTGTCCAAATATAATTTGTTAAAAAGATAATAGTTGCTCCATTGTATGGTTTTTGCTCCTTTGTTGAATATTAGTAGACTTATTAATTGGTGGTCTATTTCTGGCCTCTTTATTCTGTTTCATTGATCTATTTGTCTATTTTTCCCCCAATACCACACTCTCTTGATTACTGTAAATTTATAGAAAGTCTTGAAGCTGAGTAGTGACAGTCCTCCAGTTTTGGACTGTCCCTTTAATACTGTGGTGGTTATTCTGAATGTTTTTCCTCATCAGATAAACTTTAGAATAAATCTGTCAATATTCACAAAATAACATGCTAGGATTTTGATTAGGACCGCATTAAATCTACACACTGGGTTATTTCATCTTAGAAAATAACCCCACAAACTTTTAATAACATCTCTTTTAGTAAATTACCATGAGCTTTTAATAACATCTTTTTCAAGGTTAAAGGTGGTTTTATAATATTAATGTTTTATAAGCTAACAAAAGTGTATGTCACTTGAAGTTGTGGTTTTGGTTTTGGTTTTATAAACAGCGTGCTTTTGACTAACATAGACACCAACACAGATGAAATAACTTTCTAAGAATTCAGCATATGAAATAAAAAACAACTCCAAATAGGTGGGAGAGGTTTGGGAGTGTTTTTTGTTTTGTTTTGTTTTGTTTTTACTTTTCTACTGAATGTTCCGATTTAAGTACCAATGGTCAGAGTAAAGCGAATCTGGCATATAATGCCAAAGTCTGTGGGTGAAAATAAGAAAAGAGAAGCCCCTACGCTTTTTACACTTTCAGAAGTATTCTGGATTGAGCTCAAAATATAATACCAGCATAGCTTATAAGAAGTGTGAGGCAGTTTTAGGCAAGTCTGATCCGTGAAACCACAAGGGATAGGGAGGATCTTTTTAAACAAAGGCCTTTTCAGAAATAGAACAAGGTGGAAGTCAGGAGTTTCTCAACCTAACTGATCCGAACAAAATGAGAACAACAGACATGTTTTGCTAGGGCATTTCGCAAGTCCATTATAAAATTTAAATGAAACAATGTAGCAAAATAGCACACTGGACAAAGATAGCTGTGTGTGTGTGTGTGTGTGTGTGTGTATGTGTTTTAACAGTCTATTTATAAGGTGTTAATTGACTTTCTTTGTAAAGTGGCATTTCCTCATTATTTGCTGCTTTTGCTCCTTTTCTTCACTGGCTTTGTCCCTTCCAAAAAGTGCACCATATTCATAATTTTAAAAGTATGAGATTTCCTCTCAAAATATGTCATGTGATAATCTAATTCTTTCCTTTCTGTAACCAAGAAACCAAGAATGTAGGAAGGGTGCTTTATCCCAGGAAGCTGGCAGAAGCCAGAAGAAGTGAAATCACTGAATCCAAGCATAGAGGTCATGGTTTTATACAAAGAAAGTCAGGAGACAAATAAAATAGGAGAGAGAAAAATTTGGCTATATTTTGTTTTTAGATAGAACAACTAAAGTTGCTATTTAATTTTATCCAGCTAGTCATTATGTATAGTGGTACAAATTTAGAATGCTGGATGTAATGTTAAATTGAGTGTTGACTTAAAAATCACTAAGGTGCAGTATGACATTTAATCTTACAATCACAATTATTGTATATAAAGGTAATTTTCAATATCATATATTGAAATATATGATATTGAAAATTATAATATATATTGGAAAAAAAAATATATATTGGAAATGTCCATGCCATCCATATACATTAGAGAGATGTTTCTTTGGAGTTTCCTTCTCTCTAAAAGCCTTTCCCCAAGATAATACACAAAATGCTCTTTTGTTCTTTATAGCACATTCTTACCTCAACAAAATAGAAATGAGAGAGGCAGAAAAAGTTCAATTGAGTAAATATGTCATTTTTTTCAAAAACAAGACTTATTTGGACATGTTAATGTAGGTTAAAAAGATTTCAATGCATTTACTCATGTTTTAAATGTGGATCACAAATTATTTTCTAGTACCTCTTCAATAATTCGTAATCATTTCAGTTCTTAATTTTTAAAGTCAAGTATGGGTTCCCGTAAAGAAATGTTTTAGATATATTCTACATTTACATATTTTAAGACTGAGAATGGAGGCACTATGTAACGATTCTATAGACATATCTATCATTTCAAATTAGAATTCCACATTGGTATCAACAGTGATAAAAATTTAGAGTTATCATGTTGGTCTTTTTTCCCAAATGTTATTAACCTTCTAAAAACATCCACTCCTTCACTTGTACATTAAGTAGGAGTCAAAGACTTTGATGTCTTTTTCTATTCTGATTTTTAGTAATGTAATGAATATAATTCTTTAAATGTGTAATTATTATCCTCATGTTCAAGTCATAATCACATATACTCTGAACCATTATTCCTGAAAACAAAGTTTCAATTCAAGAGTAAAATAAAAAAAATTTAAAAACAGTTCCTGTTTATTTATTTATTTTTATTTTTCCCTGCCCACCCTAGTCAGGGGTACTTCTGACAAGTTGTAAGGGGCGTCTAAAAAGTCAGTTCTTTAGAACCTTAACTCGTCTTCAGGGACAATCTGGACGCAGTTTGCAAAACAGTCATCAAAATGGAAATGGTATTTGGTAATAAACAAATAATCTATTCTATCCTTCAAATAACTTAAATATAGACCAGAAATGAAAGCAGACTTTTATAAAAAATACATTTTTGTCAAAGATATAACCATTAAATTAAAATCTTTCTTTGTATTATAATTAATTATAACAACCTAAGTGCCCATCTACAAATGAATGGATCAAGAAACTATGGTACATCTACACAATGGAATTCTACGCAGCAGAAAGGAAGAGAGAGCTTATACCCTTTGCAACAGCATGGATGGAACTGGAGAGCATTATGCTAAGTGAAGTAAGCCAGGGAGTGAGGGAAAAATACCATATGATCTCACCTTTGACTGGATCATAATCAACAAAAGCAGAAAGCAAGCAAAACATAACCAGAGACATTGAAATTAAGAACAGCCTAACAATAGCCAGGGGGGAGGGGGAGGGGACAATAGGGGGAATCACTGTAGAGGACACATGGACAGAACTAAAGGGGAGGAGGGAGGCTAGGAGGGGAGGTAGGGTTGGAGGGGAAGGGAGGAGGGGAGGGGAGAGGATGTAAATAACTGTAGTTGAACAACAATAAAGTAATTATTAAAAATGCTATTTGGAGCAAATATTGAAAAAGAATCAAGGACTTCCATGTTTGAACACTTGATATAAACAATATATCAAATTGTCAGACAGTTTGACGTACAGAAAATACGCAATAGATTCAGTCAACAATAAGGAACAATAAGGAACAATGAGTAAACAATAGGGAAAATTAAAAGCTGAAAGTTAATTTTTAAAGAGATAAAATCAATAAGCTCCCATAAGATGATAAAGAATAAAAGAAGATATAAATTATAAATATCAGGAATTAAAAGGAGAACATCAGAGCATATTCTATTTTTTGATTTATATACTTTTCTGTATTTTTATTAAATTTGATAAAAATGAACAAAAATCAATTAATTCCTAGTTCAACTTATATCTATGATCTACATAATTCATTTAAAATAATATCCAGATATTAACTTAGTATTAAAAAAATGTATTCACTAATAGTTTCTCTTCTCGTATTGTAGTCAGAGAACTTCCAAGATACTCATCTATAACAGGTTTCTTGCTTGTCTTGTTTCAGATGGCCTGACGTATGGTGAGCAACTGACTTCTCTCTGAGTTAATGGTCTTTAAGTCAATTTCTTAAGTACCTGTTCATACCTAAGACATGTGTTAAGATGCCAAAACCTGTATCCCTGCATCTTTTCTCTGTATCACTGTCTAAATATAGCTCATACTGTGGGGATGGTAAGTTTCCTTTTTTGTCACATGTTCACCTTGGTCTTAAATGATAACCAGTAGAAACCCTACATTGGCTATTTAGTCCACTAATTGGGTAGGAACTAGAAGGTGTTTCATCTTTCCACTGTTTCTACTTGTATCATTTTTTTCACTTCTTGGAGCTACATTTATTAATCTAACTAAGCAATTTTTAACAACTGTGCTGCAAAAAGTTTTTTAAAAGATTTTATTTATTTATTTTTAGAGAGAGGAGAAGGGAGGGAGACAGGGAGAGAAACAGCAATGTATGGTTGCCTCTCACATGGCCCTCACAGGGGACCTGGCCCGCAACCCAGGCATGTGCCCTTGACCGGGAATCGAACCAGGACCGTCTGGTTCCCAGCCCGTGCTCAATCCACTGAGCTACACCAGCCAGGTCTGTGCTGCAAAAATTTTTTGAACATGCAATACCTGACTATCTAGTGATGGGCACTGACCTATTTTCCTGTAGATTGTCAAATAAAAAAATAACAATAGCCAACATAATAATAGCTGTCTGGTGTGAATAAATAAAAAAAATTTGGTCAGATCAGCGGAACATATTTTATGGTGTGCCACAGAATTTAATAATTAGTTTATGTGTGCCATGAAATGAGCAAAGTTGAAATTAACTGCTCTAACATACAGTAGGGAATCATCATTTTCTATGAAACCAAACTGCCCCTGAAATTTATTTTTTCAATTCAGTTCTGCATGTAACATAACATACTATATTTCTTTTCCATTTTATTGATTATGCTATTATAGTTGTCCCAAGTTTTCCCCCTTTGCCCTCCTGATGATACCCCTACCTTTGTTCAAGTCCATGGTCATGCATAGAAGTTCTTTGGCTACTCCATTTCCTATGTTTACTCATAACATTTCCCTGTCTATTCTGTAATTGTCAGTTTGTGCTTCTTGATCCCTTTAACTTTTCCCCCATCCCCCCAGATGCCCCTTCCAACTGGTCATCATCCCAATGTTCTTCATATGTATGATTCTATTTCTGTTCTACTTGTTTGCTTAGTTTGTTTTTTAGATTCAATTTCAATAGGTATATATTATATTTCTCAAGCAAATCAATAATACTGTTTCTTCCATGCCATCTTACTCAACTTCCAAAAGATGACCTTGCTCAAATAGTTTTGGAGAATTCTTAAAGACCTTAATAATAATAATTTGTTTTGTTTGCCAAAACTTTATGCATTTAGACAAAGTTTTCATGAGAACATTTTATGTGAGAAATGATTTCTTCTAAAAAATGTAAATAATCTTTGTTTGTGAAACCACCCATCCAAATGTTTTTTTCTTGTTTTTCTACAATAATTTTGAGGGTGTTGCAATGCAAACTGCAAACATATTTCTTTTTTTTTTGTGAGCTAAAATCTACACAAGAACACTTTGCATTTTAATAAATGCTAGTTTGCAAAAGAATGCTTCAAAATAAAATTCAAAGGCATTCTCAATTTTTCTCCTTTCAAAAACCTAGCCAGACAGCTTGTTTTGCCTGATAATGTTCAACTTACAATGCATGTATTAGTGTCAATTTATATTAGTTTACTCTTTATAGTTTGTTAAATAAATTCACACATATTTATTTGGTTTGTAGAGTTTTGTGAAGGTCAAAGAGTTATTCTTCAGTTTTTCCATATATACAATACTGTCCACTTTGCTTTTTTAATATTACAGATGCATTATTAGAAAACAAAGTTAAACGAATTACCCAAGGTAAAAACTTACTAATAGGTGGCAAATACCAGGCTTTCTTATTCAATATTTACTGGGTTTTCTTATATGAAACATTCTATAGGATAAGTCAAAACTCCTTAAACCATTCAAAGAGCTTCACATCAGCTCCCTGTCTGCCTGCTTTAGCTTCTGCTCAACCACATCCAATCCAACCAGATGGACAGTGCACTCCCAGATAGATCTCCATAAAATTCCCCATTCCTCTATCACTGCATGTTTTATTTCACTTCATTTCAATTCATTTCAGTCGTGCTTTGCCCATCTACAATCTTGAGAGCCATTGTACATAAATTTTTGATGCTTTCCACAATCATCTAAGCCTTACCCTTCTTCTACTCTGAATGTTATATCACATCCCTATTCAACTTAGTTTACAAATTTACATTGTCTTTTATTGTTTTCTTATATTCTTACTCAGTTAACATTATTGTTATTGTTTTTATTTTCTAGAATCTCTTCCTTTTTCTCCAAACTAGTCTGAAACCACAGCTCTTAACTTCCTTTATAGAACGTATAAAACATTTTATTTAAACTATCAACTTGACACTTGTATGTGCCGTAAGCAAATTCTAGGCATGACTAATTTCTCTCTTCTAAGCAGGAAACAGGGATAAAAAGTTAAGTGTCTAATTAGTGATAGAAACTCAGAAGGAATAGTTGCTGCGTATGGGATGATCTATGTAAGATTTCTCTAGAGAGCACCCTAATTAAAACATTTTGTTTTTTAATTTTAATTTATCTTTCAAATAATTCATTGGATTTATTTATGAGAGATTTGATGACTTTTTTAAATTTTTATTCCTCAAAAGTTCATAAGATAAAAAATGGAGATCATGTGCACTTATTTTCTGTGTAGTACACTGGTATGTGAGATTGAGACACACAAATAAAACTTACTTCTAATCCTTTTCCTACCTATTTCCCACGTGATTATTAACATAAGCCAAATCATCTTTTGATGTATAAGACTAGATGATTTAAGAACTACCAATGCTGCCTCCTTAGTCTTCCTGAGATACATACTTCATTATAACTGTTTTTACCAATGACGATACTGAGGCACATGGAGGCAAAGTCATCTCCCTCAGGTCACACGACTATCAAGTAGTGTAGACAAGGCATTTTGAACTCACAGTGTGGGGACATAGCCCTCTAGGAAAGTTATTACAAGAGTACTTGGAAGCCAAATGGACATACTATTAGTTTTTAAGTATATCAAGATTCTTTACTAATTAATGAAATGCTAGGTGGTTTTATTATTATTATTTTTAATTATTTTATTGTTGTTCAGTTACAGTTGTCTGCATTTTCCTTCCCACCACCCCACCACCCCAGCCAAACCCACCTCCCTCCCTTGCTTCCACGCCCCCCTTGGTTTTGTCCATGTGTCCTTTATAGTAGTTCCTGAAAACCCTTCCCCCCATTATCCCCTCCCACCTCCTCTCTGGTTACTGTCAGATTGTTCTTAATTTCAATGTCTCTAGTTATATTTTGTTTGCTTTTTTCTTTTGTTGATTAGGTTCCAGTTAAAGGTGAGATCATATGGTATTTGTCCCTCACTGCCTGGCTTACTTCACTTAGCATAACGCTCTCCAGTTCCATCCATGCTGTTGCAAAAGGTAAGAGCTCACGGAAGCTTTTAGACTTGGATTATCACAATATAAAATTATCAGAAAAATATTTTATTGTACGGATATTTATAAAATTAAAAGTGCTGCTCTTATTGGGAAAAGCAGGGAACACTCGCTTAGATCATAAACGTGAAAAATCAATTAAGTCAATTTTTCATGAACAGCCTTTCAGAACTCAGCATCCGATGTCCCCTGCCAGCCTATGCATTACACTGGAAAGCAGGGTCACATGTGCAGTGACTGAAGTTCCGACTGACGTTACTGAGTACTCATCCTGAGAAACAGAGCTCTGGTAAGACCATTATTCTGAAGCTAACTTTACAGACAGGCTTGTCCCATGTCAACAGGTGCTGCACCACTGTCGATTGCAGGGTTATATTGTACAGTAATGCAGAGGTTTATTCTACACACGTTTGTCTCTGCACAAGTCAATTAGCAGTCTCTACCACAGATGATTTCATTCACTGTATATTTCTGTAGCATACAAATGGGACTTGCAATTATGGATTTATTTGGATTTTGTTTGTTTATTTATTAATCTTTATATTGTTGCCTGCTCCATGAGGGAAGGGACTCTGCCATCACCCATTTTAGTGTGTCACAAACACCTGGCATGAGGGCTAGCCGATAATAGGTAATGACCAAATGAATGATTCAGACAGATGACATACACGTTACATCCCATCATCTGTCTGACCTTGGCTGAGTTATTTAACTTCTTTGAATCTCAGTTTCTTAATATGTTAAATATGGACCCCCTTTGTTTCATTTTAAGCATTATGAGATGTTATATTAAGCTCTTGATAAATGATAGCTATCATTAGCTTTCTTTTAGAAATTTGACATCTAAAAGGGGCACTAAAGAATCAGAAGGTAATGATAGACAGTGAGAACCCTTAGGAGCCCATAAAGAATACTACTCAGTGCCTCACCAAATAATGAAACTAGAACTAGGGCTAAGAACTTGGTGCTGAGAGTAATATAACATGTGCTGAGAAGTTAAAGCGTAATGATTCAATTTGAAAAGCCTTACTGAGAATGTATTATAAACTGAAAGTCAATATACAGAATGGTGATTTCAATATTTACAAAGTTAATAGCTGCACATAGAAACTAGAATAAGGGTGGCATTTTAAATTTCAAGAAGATCATAGGATGAAGATAAATTACTTCGTGTGAATAAAACACTTTAATACTACTAAGTACAGTGTAGAGGAAGGAGTTTTATTCTCTCCACATATATAATATTGTAGATTCAATATCAGGTTTCTGCTATACACTGTGTTGTAACACCGTGTGTAGAAGACAAACATTATCTGTGTTTCCAGCTTTTGAGTATCTATTAGACATGTGGTTTAGGGGTTACTCCATTCCCCTGGAGCTACTCACTTGTTTTCACCTTTGATGGAGCTCATGATGAGCAATGATGAGCCTGTCCCTTCCCACTAAGCTCTGTCATAATTTGTAAGGCATTTAGTACCTTAACTTTCTTTAAAAAAAAATTAAGATTTTATTTTATTTATTTTCAGAGAGAGGAGAAGGGAGGGATAAAGAGCAATGTGTGGTTGCCTCTCACATGGCCCTCATTGGGACCTGGCCTGCAACCCAGGCATGTGCCCCGACTGGGAATCGAACCGGGACCTTCTGGTTCCCATCCCGCGCTCAATCCACTGAGCTACACCAGCCGGGCTAGTACCTTAACTTTCTTTATAGTTACCCCCAATGCTTCCCTAAATACTTGCCTGTTTGAACTTTGTATACATAGAATAATATCGTTTATGTCATATATTTTATGCTTTCCTTTACTAAAAGAAAACAGGAAAAGTTAGACTACATTTTAATAATAAGTGGTCTCATTACAAGGCTAAAAATGCAAGTCAAGCATTGGTAAAAGAGAGAGAAACATAAATAAAAGCAATGGGGACTGGCCTGGCTATGTGGCTCTGTTGGTTGGAGCATTATTCCATACCCCAAAAAGGTTGCAGGTTCAATTGCTGGTCAGGGCACATACCAAGGTTGCAGGTTCCATCCCTGGTTGAGGGTCATACAGGAGGCAACTGATCAATAGTTCTCACTTGGATGTTTCTCCCTCTCTCTCTCTCTTTCCCTTTCTCTCTCTCCAAAATCAATAAACATATCCTTGGGTGAATATTAAAAAACTAGAAAATAAATAAAAAGCAATGGGGATCAATCTCACCATCCCTAGAACACAGACCCAGCAATTGGAGAAGATACTCATCTTTTAGAGCTTCGGGTCCTCCAGGTTCCCGTTGTTGCTATGGATCTACCTGGGACAGGAGGCAGTGGAGGGAAAAGAGGAAAAGAAGGAGAGGAGACTCCTCACTCTGTCTGAGTGCTATGAGTGCTCCTCATTGAAGACTTTTCCCTGAGTCCCGTCTGTATGCTACCCAGTGTCCGCTTCTGCATCAGCCAGAAATACTGAAGGAAAAAAATGGCAATCTCACCATCAGGTCAATGGGACTTTCAGTTCTGGTCTTCTTTCTCAAACTGCCTGATCTAATTATCTTTCAGATTCTTCAAAAGCTGCTCCATGCATTTTGTACAGGTTTTCTAGCAGGAGTAAACCTGGGAAGTCTGTGTCTTCAACAATGTGCAACTGCTGAGGCCCCTGCCTTCTTATTTTTTCTTATTTTTTATTTCTCATTTTGTTTTTCTGTATTTATTTTTTATAGGGAGAGAGAGGAAGGGGGAGAGAGGAGGAGGAGAAAGAGAGAGAGAGACACAGAGAGAGAGAGAAAGAGAGAGATTTGTTGTTCTGTTTATCCCTTCACTGGCTGGCTCTTGTCCATGCCCTGACTGGAGGGAGGTGAGATGAGCCCTGTAGCACTGGATTTGAACAAAAGAATGAGAGTGCTTTTTAAAAATATTTTTATTATTTTATTTTTTGTTTTTAATGGTTTTTATTTTCAATTACAGTTGATGTACTCTAGTATATTAGTTTGAGGTATGTAGCCCAATGATTGCACAGTAATATAACTCACAGAGTGATCACCCCAATAAATCTAGTGCCCATCTAAAACCACGCATAGTTATTGATTTAAGAAAAAAAATCCACTGAAAGGGCCAAGAAGCATATGCCGCACCAGTATCTGTGGGCAGCATACCTAGGACCCAGATCTGGTTTCTAATTACCATTCTCTTCTGAAATAAAGCAGTGTTCTTTCGAGAATTAGCTGATTTCAGGGCTAGATTTAAATAAGAGATGTACCCAAATTGTCTTGTTCTAGAAAGCAAGAAAACGCCAAAATTTAAAGCGGGCTTTCCAAAGACTCAACATATAACCACTGATCCACTTGGGATACTTTAAGCACCATAAAGTATAGCAATGATAATATTCTAGTTTTAACACATTAAACTAAAAAAAGAAGGAAAAGACCATATGGATATCAAAAATTAGGTGCAGGGGGAGGGAAAGGAAAATTCTTCATTAGAAAAGAATGCTATTGTAAAAAGGCAGGTAGCTTTCAGCTTTATCTTTGGAACTTGGAAAATTATTTTTTGATGTTTTTCTTATTTGAAAAAACTTTTCTTATTTTTACCTATTATTTTGATAATAGGTAAAATGGGCAGCAAATTCCACAGAACCCACCTAAGAATCAATTATTACTAAAGAAAATACTCAAAAAGATTACCTAGGAAGAAAAAAGTGAGACCTAAGTGTCATCTCTGTTCTCCTCAGCTGTCAAAGCAACTTTCCCAGATGTTATTCAGAATAAATGCACTCTGGAAAATTAAGGGGGGTGTGGGGAGGAGGAGAAGGAAGGGGAGAGGAGGAGGCAAAAAGGATGCTAGCAAAGCCCTTGCTGGTGTAGTTCAGTGGACTGAGTGCTGGCCTGCAAACCAAAGGGCTGCCGGCTTGATTACCAGTCAGGGTACATGCCTGGGTTGTGGGCCAGGTCCCCAGTAGGGGGTGCATGAGAGGCAACCAGACTTTGATGTTTCTGTCCCTCTGTTTCTCCTTCCCCTTCCTTCTCTCTAAAAAACAAGTAAATAAAATCTTAAAAAAAAAAGAATGCTAGCACAATAAGAGATTATAAAGCAAATCGAGGTGAAGAATATATTTGCATATACATCTAAGAAGGACTCAGCATTTTTGCTGATCTCTCAGAAACCATTAAGAAAATAATAGACAGCTATTTAAAGAAAAGACAAAAGATTGGAAAAAAGCACTTTACAAAAAAAGATGTCCAAATAGATACTATAAAAAGGAAAAGGTAGTAAATATTATAAGACTTCAGGGAAATTAAAATCAAAGCCATGCAAAATATTATTATATTCTCACATTCTCACTAGAATGACAATATTTAAAACAAAATCTGGACAATGTGGGGGGACTAACTGTGGGAGCGGCAGGGGAATGGGGTAGGAGAGAGCAATGGGGAAAAAGCTGGGACAACTGTAACTGAACAAAAATAACAAAAAATACAATAAAACTGTATATGCATTTCCTTGACCAAAAATTAGAATAGAATAAAACAAAAACTGAAAACACTGCATTTAATGTGCCACTGGAACTTGCATCAGCTACTAATAGAGTATAAATTAGTACAGCTGCCTTGGAAAACATCTTTTCAGTCTGTCCTAAGCTAAAAACATGTTTACCTAATGGCCTACTAATTCTACTGCTAAGTAAATGTCAATCAAAATGAGTACTTTTTTTCTCTGAAAACACATCAAGTCAGCCCTTCCTATCTGCAGGTTTTGCATCCATAGATTCTACCAAACTCAGATCCAAATATTCGAAAAAGACATACCAGAAAGTACCAAAAAGCAAAACTTGAATGTATCATGCACTGAGCACTATGGAATCTGCTCAGATGAAGTGAAGTGATGGGCCAGTATACCCTGCTGTATTCTATATGCAAATATCAGTTATATGCAAATACTGTACCATTTCATACAAGGGACTTAAGCATCTCCTGGACCCACTCCCCTGCAGATACTGAGGGATGACTGGGCAGGAATATTCATAGTAGCCTTGCGTGTAATGGCTAAAAAGTATAAGCAACATAAACATCCATGAACAATACAACATATAATATGTGGTTATATGTTCACATAAAGGAATATTAGAGTAATATGTTTCAAATGCTACTCATAATAACATGGGTAAATCTCAAAAATTAAGCTGAACAAAAAGTGATATGGATGAGTGTCACAAAATAATGCTGAACAAAAATGTCGAAACACAAAGTGTTCCTGTGTTATGAATCCATTTTTAAAAGCAGGCAAACTAGCCCGGCTGGTGTAGCTCAGTGGATTGAGCGCAGGCTGGGAACCAAAGGGTCCCAGTTTGATTCCCAGTCGGGGCACATGCCTGGGTTGTGGGCCAGGTCCCCAGTGAGGGCCACACGAGAGGCAACCACACATTGCTGTTTCTCTCCCTCTCTTTCTCCCACCCTTCCTCTCTCTCTAAAAATAAATAAATAAAATCTTAAAAAAAAAAGCAGGCGAACTAAATAATGATAAAGTCAGAATGGTACTTTTGGAGTGCGCTCACAGAGAGGTATGATAGTGTTATGTGAGCTGCCGGTGATGTTTTGATATTGACCCACTTGATGGGTTGTGTTCACAGGCGCTTTCATGTGTAAAACTACATCATCATACTTTTAAGATTATTACATTTTACAATATGAACTTTATAATTAGGAAAAATGAAGGTATATCTCTACATATCTACATAGAAATATTTACAAGAAATACTGTAAAGTCAAAAAGTAAGTGGCAAAACAATATCTATAATATAAACTTATTTATATAGCAATCTCATCTCAACAAAATATGAAACAATACTACATATTTATATTTGTATAATTTTCATTCATGTGATTAAAAACAAATATATTTCATTTGTAGAGAAATTCCATGAATTCTGATTCATATTTAGGTTAGAGAATTCTTATAGAGACTGTTTTTTCCTTAGAGCTAGTTTTAGGCCAACAAAATTAAATGGAGATATTTTCTGTTCAAAGTTACTCCAACAGAAATGATCTGGCCAAAGAATTTTGCTTCTTCAAATTACATATATCACTTCATAAAGCATTATAGGTAAACATATTTTCCCCATAAGGAAAACCTTGTCTTTTCCTACCTTTCATTATCATGACTATTAAATTTTACATCCATTTCTAATCAGTGTTAACATACATTACGATGAACTAAAGGATGAACTATCAGTCTTTTCTAGAGTTACAGAGGCTTAGTTTCAGTGAAGAAAGAATGGAAACTATCAACCTTATATTCTTGTTACAGTAAATCACCAAGTATTTATTCACCACTAATCTTGTGCTTAATCCATTCTTATGCAGCCTGAAGAGTGATGAGAGAATATCAGACATGGTTCCTGTTATAAAGGAGATAATAACTCAATTGAAAAGATGAAGTTTTGGTAAGGATCTTCTGTAATTTAAACCATCTACAGAGAGTCATATGTCAAAATGATAGATTAAATTCTAATCTAGACTAGAAAACTAATGACAATTATATACTTATCACTGAGGGTACTTATGGAATTATTAGGCTGATAAATTTGTATTAGGATTAACTAAAACACAAAAGTAATACAAAATTGATTATGTTACACTTTGATGACTCTGAAGAAGTTACTGTGAATAATTAAGAATAATGAATATGCAACTCAATTTTGTTCAAAATTAAATATGAGATTTCAAAAAAGATTTTATTTATATATATTTTAGAGAGAGTGGCAGGGAGGGGAAAGAAAGGGAGAGAAACATCAATGTGAGAGAAAAACAAGCCTCATACCAGGGACCTAACCCACAACCTCGGCATGTGCCCTGCCTGGGAATCAAACTGGTGACCTTTAGCTTTGTGTGATGATGCTTACCTCAGCCACACCAGTCAGGGCAAAAATGAGATTCTCAATCTCTGCTCATTAAAAATTCAAAATATTTATTTATGAAATCCCAAGATCTTTGTTCATAGTCATAGGCTTTGCACTAAGTATGAAGTAGAAGTTATAGTACTAGTGATGAATAAGAACAAGATGATAGTAAAAATAATCATGTCCATGCATTGAGAAATGTCACTCGACCAAGTTCAAACAAGTACAAAGTAAGACAAGCAAAATTTGAATATAGTTTTATCTGAGGCCAAATCCATGCCATTTCTGTCACCTCAGAATTCGTTTTATTCAGTTCTATAAAAGTATAACAATTGTTTCTGCACTTAATATAAACTGATGTAAATATATCACCTATTATGTTACTCAAAGTTCCTTGTAATTGACAACATTGAACATTTTACACCAAATAACGGGCAGAAGGGTTTTCAGGAGCCACTATGGAGGACACATGGACAGAACCAAGGGGGAGGAGGGAGGCTGGGGAGGGAGGTGGGGTGGGGGGAGGGGAAGGGAGAGGATGCAGATAACTGTAATTGAAAAACAATAAAGTAATTATTTAAAAAATTTCAAAAAAGAGAAGTTTAAAAAAAATATCTACACTGTAAAAGTAAAAGATTTGAGTTACACTTCCTATTAAATTTTCCCTTTGCCTACTCTCTGGACATATGTAGTCAAATTTAAAGCTAGTAATAGAATATGTTAATGTTATCAGTGCTAATCTATTTCCTTTTCCTCCTTTGTGTTTATGTCAATTTACTTCAAGTTGACTGAAATTCCTGTTCAGTGGATTTGCATTGAAGTAAAATTAAAATTAGATGTGACAGGCATTGAATAACATCTATTAGTAAATATAGATGAAGCTTTAACAAAAATGAACCAGATACAAGTCTAATTTTCATTAGCCTGTGTGAATAGAATGTATTTTTTATTCCTGCTAGCAGAATTTCAGGGGAAAAATTACTTGGTTCACAATTCAAAGAATATCAGAGGAGAGAGGGATCTCCAAAGATGAAGTATACCCTTCCACATCTAGGCAGACTTCATTTAGAGTGCTCCACACAGACGGGCATCAAACTTCCTCTCAAATATCTCCATGGAAAAATAGACCCTGCCATCATCTGCTTTCAACTCTTATGTGTTTCCTCGGTGGTTTTCCCACTGAGACACTCTCCATGAAGCTGTCTGATTTCTTCATCCCTTGCCAATTTTCTCTCCTAGACTTCTGTCTAAGCAGACTGTGTTTTCCAAAATCGCTACTGACTCAGCCTGTTATTTCTGCTTTATGCTTCTGAGCACCAAGGGCTATGATTTTAGCACATGATGCATTAGTGTTCTAAACACCATTGAGAAGAAAACAAGGCCCCAAAGGGCGAAGGCATTAATGAAAACAATGAGCATTTCAGTAAGAAGCCCATGGCAATCAAATACAGAGTTCTAGAATGATATATAACTGCCAATTGTAGCAAGAATTTCAAGGATCAGTTATCTCTCATCAGTTGTAAATACAGGTATGATTTCCTTTCATGCAAAATTCTTTAGAAAGCAAAATATGGAAATGTTTTCTACTAATTTAAATGGTAAAAGAAGAAGGCAAAGACTGGAATCCTTGCCATGCTCAGCCCTAAAACAGAAGATCCTCTGTTTGGGCAACAGTGCTGTGGATATAGCCAAGACACTGTTTTGGCACAAGAAAGAATATATCAGCATTACCAGTGCCAGTTACATTCCATTGCCTTTAGTTTCCTGGCTGAGTGTATCTGTGTGTTTGGGGGAGGGGAAAAGGCAAGAGGGAGGCAGAATCTGGCAGTCATTTCCCTTCATCTCTGCAATGTCCTTTTTAGTATCTAAATAAGAATATGCTCCTATTTAATTGCCATTTTGCAGTTCTAATTACTGGAATATCAACGTTGCAATAATTACCACAATATTGTTAAATATAGATATTATTCTGCTTATCTAAAGTTGAGGAAAGAATAAATTTGATTTAATGAAACTTTAGCTGAAGTTCTAGCCTTCTCCTGTTGTATAATTTTTAAAAATGCAGGACACGGTGGCTTATGATAATAATTTGTTATCGCACATAATTCTGTAAGATGACTCAGCTAAACTGGGCAGCTCTTACATGGGATCTGTCATGCAGTTAGAGAAAGATGTACACTGGTTCTGCAGTCATTTTAAGGCATTTTAAGACTGAGATGGAAGTGTAAAATATGTCTTACGTGACTGGCAGTTGATGCTGGATTTTGGCTAGGTTCTTATCTGGGGCTGATTATTGGAGCACCAATATGTAGTCTTTCCATGTGGCCAAGGAGTCTTCCAGCATGGCAGCTGTGTTCTGACAGGGATTATTCTCAATGTGAGCCTTCTAAGAGAGGAAGCTGCCAGTCTCTGAAGGCCTGGACCCGAGAACTGGCACTGCACCATTTCTGCTGAGTCTGGCTGTTCAGAACAGTCACAGAGACCTCTCAGAATCAAGACATGGGAGCAGGGCATAAACCACCCTTCTGTATGAGTGCAGCATCAAAATATCGGTGGCCCTCTTTAATCCGCTACACTTTAATTATTACCATATTTGGAAAGTCTCATTTAACTATATGGTCAAAATTGTTTGGGAATATCATTAAGATGTTAAATAAAAAAGAACTCTAGTTTACAATTCGCAGAGTGGTAATCAACTAAGTACAGTATATTTGTATGATATCTTGCCAACAAAGAAAGAACATTAATAAAATTAGTATAATTTGGTTAAAAACATCTCAAAATATTACCTAGTCATGGTCTCCCCTAATAAATCTTTGTGTCTTCAACAAAGAAAACTTATTTTTGACCTAGGTTTAACCCTCTCAAAAGCACAGCGCCTGAGTTTTTAACTCTGCAAGGCAGTGGACATTGTGACTATCGTCCCAGCATCCCCACTCTGTCCTATAAATAATCTAAAGGACTCATGGCAGTTTACCTCATCACAGATGAGTTCAGGGATGGACAGATCTAATCGATCTGGGTCAATAAGTTTCAAAAAGGTTTGTCCATAAGTTGCATTTTATGTGTTAATATTACCCTCATACCCCTCTACTCTTAAAATGGCATACACCCCACAGGAACCTTCTTCCCAATGTGTTCCTTATGAAACTAGATGACATTTATCTGTTTCTCAGTATCTTACATTCTAAAAAGAAAATTCCCAGGCCCGTTTTCCCAATTGCCATGGACTAGGGAGGTCCAGCACATTTTTAATGATCAGCTTAAGATCTCAAGGTCAGTTATTCTCATGGCCAATTATTCTATAAGTATTGTGTCTGTTTCACCCTGTTTTACTTAACACCATATGGATTAAAGTAGCTCATATGTTTCTATCAGGAAAACAAAGGAAAACACATGTGTACATCTAATATGCTCAAAAATTGAAGTACACTAATTAATTCAATGCACATTGATGGCCTTAATACAAGATTTAGAGCAATGTAATGGAACATCCGTAACCACAGTGGTGGGCAGACACCATGCATAAACCCCTTTTTGCGTTATCTAGGTACAGGTGCATACTTTGGAGGATGGGTACTCAGAGGATCATATATCCTGAATATAATCTGTACTTACTTACACCTTTTTATGTGCAGGAAATGACAGTGGCCATGTTTACTTTACCTTTGTAACCATTAAAAAGTGCAGTCTCCCCTTACAGATTTAAATTTATTTAAACCTATTGAAAACTTGGTCTATAATCCTTGAAATGTGAAAAAAGACAATAACAACAAAATAAAAAGCTAGCAAACAAAAATACAACAAACTATAAAAGAACCCTTAAAAAACGATAACAACCACAATTCTGAGTTCAGCACAGGGGCTGTAACTATATCTAAACCAATTAAGCAGTTCACAGAGTATTTAACAAGATTATTGTAAAATCAATCAATCACTTGAAAGGTAAAAATCAAAGAAAGCTTACATCTCAAGGTTTGTACTTTATTCCGTTTACTGTCATATCAGTTGAATATTGCTTTCAGGATGAGCTATTGCTACATTCTGCCTACTTTCTCTCCAACAGGGTAATACCATTCATCTGCCTAATAATGACAAATAGATTTCATCTCGTGTGACAACTCTAATCAATTGACAATGACTGCTTGGGGCATTGTTTTGTGGACAGTTTTAAGGCTATGTCTGGACTCAACAGGACAAAAACTTCTTTATATCATCCAAGGGCACGGTCCAGGGAGTTGAACTACTAAGTAAAAGGTATCAGTCATCCTTACATTCCCTGCTACAAACCATTAACGTGGATTTATCTCTAGTGTTTCAAAAGCACATTTGTAGGTCAAGTAACTGCTGTTATCTATATCTAGTAACTCGTATTACCCGGCATAAAATGGGCATTCAACAAATGAACAAATAATTGAACTAATAAAAATACTGAACTTGGGTTTTCAGAAAATCTGTATGGAACAAATATCCATCGGGATACAGAGAGGATGGGTGGTTAAGGAAAGAGGGTCCTAGTAAGCTACATCAACAGATGTCTTTCATGTACTTCAATAAACATAAAGAATCTAACTAAAGATATAATAGCATATTCTGAATTACTTGTTAAATTTGCCATCCCTTTAACAAAATATGTTTTCTTATGTATCAAGCATCTCAATTAGACTTTTTCTCCTTAGAAAATCATGAAATTAAAATCTTAGAACTTGATGAGATCTGAAATTTAAACTTAAACTAGACTGAATTACCAATATTCGTGTGCTTGTCTATCCCAGTGGGCCCAAACCATCACCTTCCACTAAGCTGAGACTCCAGGACAGAGCACGTGACACACAGCTTCCCTTCCCACACACAGCCACAGTATTTCTTCGTAAATGTTTAATTTGGGGATCATCACCTGACATCACCATATAATTCTAGTTGAATCTGCTTGATCATCTTTCAGAAATTACTTGAAAACTTTCTCTAAAGTATGTAAAATAATATGAATATAGTATCCTATTAACTTTTAATTATAGTTGACATACCATATTATGTTAGTTTCAGGTGTACAGCATAGCGATTAGACATTTGTATGACGTATGAAGTGATCGCCCCCGTAAGTCCAGTGCCCATCTGGCACCACACACAGCTGTCACAATATTATTGACTACATTCCCTGTGCTGTATTTGCACCCCCATATCATTTTTTATAACTTGCCATCTGTACATTAATCCCCTCTCCCGTTTTACCCATGTCCCTAAACCCCCCTCCTATCTGCAACCATCAAAATGCTCTCAGTATTCTTGACTTCATTTCTGTTTTCTTGTTTGTTTATTTTTGTTTTTCAATTCAATATATAAGTGAAATAATTTGATATTCGTATTTCTCTGACTTCATTTTGCACAATTACATTTTTTAAATTAACAGTGAACTGTTCAGATATTTTATACCTACATCAGGTATCATATTGTTAAAAAACAACCACAATAATATAAACAAAAACAATAATAACAATTTATTGAATTTTTTAATGTAGCAGTATAGCATTCTGCACTTTGATAACTATAGTTAGATATATTTGAGTTTATATTCTGATTTCATCCCTTACTATGTGATTTTTGATATGTAACAAATTTTCTATGCTTAGGCTTCCTTATTGGTAATGGATGTAATAAGCATATCACGAGAGTGTATTATAAATAAATAGTTTTTGTTTTGTTTGTTTTTCTTTAATTATGTCAATAAAAAGACACAAGTTGCCATAGCATTTCATTATTACTACTTCAAGTGTGAGATCAAGAATTGGTTTTCTTGAGATAGATTAGCATCAAATAAAAGCAATCTGCGATGACCCATCCTGTAACGCTCCGCCGTGCCTTTGGAGATCTAGGAGACATCCTCACAAGAATGGGATAATCTCCCTGATGCCATTCTCCATGGCAGTGGGAAAACTCAATTTCTGGCTTGGAGTTGATGTAGTCCTGACTCATAGGCATGCACTTCTCTCTGTATCTTATTCCTTTGACATTCCTATCCACCCACTTCTTTTGGGAAGTCTTGAAACTTTCCCTTGTTTTATCTCTCTGTCTCTAATAGTTTCTTCTCATTATCACACCTCATCTTTTAAACGTAGGTGCTCACCAAAGTCCCAGCATAATTTAATGTTACCCTGGTCCCTTTCTAGAGCTCCACACATGTGAAGCCACGAAACTACTAAATATCTCACTCTACCAAGCACCTCAAACTCTACTAAACTGATCCCAACTGGACTTTAAATTACATACCTGTCCTGTGGTCTCCTTCCTCTGAAAACCACCAGTCACATTGCTGTGAAAAATGTAAATATGAGGTCCTGAATTTCTCTCTCTTCTCTCCAGTTTCCATGATTTGACTTACCAGCTCTGCCCTATGATTTCCACACCTTTATTGTTACATTTCTTCAGTCACCTCAAATCTGCTCAGGCACATTTTTTAAAGGTGTATCTCTAAAATGTAGCATTAGCTATTATGCCTCTCTTTTCCTTAGAGTCTTCCCAAAACACCCTGCTCCCTGTACCATATGTTGCCACTTTCATTACTGTCATTACCATCACCATCATGTAGTAGTAAAAGTAGTGGTAGTAATAGTAGTAGTAGTAATAATAATAGTAACCATAAACTGGACACTTAATATTCCCATTTTAGAGATGAAAAATAAAGCATAGAATAGTCAAGTAATTTACCTCCAAATCTCAGAGCTTCAGTTTGGGTAAGGAATCAACACCAAGCAGTCTAACTCCAGTGTTTCACTTTTTAACAAAACTACCCTATGTCCCTACTCCAGAAGCCTAGTCACTGAGTCACTGAGGGTATATTACTTGTTTGCCTCCTTCAGTAGTCTCTAAATTTACTTTTTTAAAGATTTTATTTTTTATTTTTAGAGAGAAGGGAAGGGAGAAAGAGAGGGAGAGAAACATTGATGTGCAAAATAAACATTGACTGGTTGCCTCTTGCATGTCCCCAACCCAGGATCTGTCCTGCAAAACAGACATATGCCCTGACTGGGAATTGAACCAGCAACCTTCTGGTTCACAGCCTGGTGCTCAAGCCACTGAGACACACCAGCCAGGCTAATCTCTGAGTTTCTTGAAGTTGGTGTCATAGTCTATCTCCAAGTTCCCAATACGTGGCTGTGACCTCTGCCTTTTCAGGTTATTCAATACACAGTAGTGATATAATGAAAATAACTTGTCAAATGTAGGTAACCAGAATAAGTGTTAGAGCTAGCCATCAAAAATACTGAAGACTAAGGGAGAAAGCAGTGTGGGTATTGTAAGTTTAAAATGTGATGAAGAATGAACTCATTCAGCAGCTACGAAGTAAATACTGCAGCTACACATGGTGTCTGTTGATCTAGGGAACACAGTGGAAGATGAAGTGTTTCACTGGGATGTTTTTTTTTTTTTTCCACAGTCACTTCTCAATCACTATAATGTTTCAATGTAAACTGCTACAATCTATATTACAGGTAAATCTTGTGTATAGAAATTTGTCATTAAGGCCTCAAAATTTCTGTGAACTTGGTGTAATTATTTCTATTTATGGCTGTGGAAACCAGAAACTTAGAGAAATTTGGTGACTTATCCAAATTCACGCTCTTACTACACAAGAGCTCAGTGCCACTAATAGGTAATGAGAGAGAGAGAGAGAGAGAGAGAGAGAGATTGTATACATTTCTATCAGTTGTATGTGTTTGCTTGTGTGTATGTCCACCAGGTACCCATTGGGTCCTCTTGCACTGCCTGTAGGTTGGGCCAAGGTTGCTGGCAAAAGTTTACAATGTTATAGGAGAATAATGAGCTCGGGGCATTTATTCTCTGCCTCCCTTCCAAAGAGATTGGCTCAGCTTGGCTCTCTTCCTCAGCCAAAATCCATGGTTCTCCTGGGGGCTGCTGACTCTGCTCAGGCCTATCCTCTCTGCCGGATTAAGGCAGAAGGCTCAGGTCACTGCACAATGACTAGAACGTTTGGTTTCCCTTTACCCACCCTTCGCAAGAAATCTCTTTGTAAATAAAATTTCCTATATTAAGAATCCCATGTGTTTATTACTCCAGACTGATCAGGGGTATGTGTGTGCACACTAGTGTGCAAGCATTGCAGTCTTTCTGCCCTTTCTCTCGCATCCTCTTATTATAAATGTTACAGTGCAATTACTATACTACAAAATAAAACAATTAGATGAAAAATAAAATAGATTTTCTATTAAAGCTCCATAAGGTAATTTAATTTTTTATTGAAGATAACCTATTGCTCTTACAGAAACAGAATCTTGTGCCTTAATATTAAGCAGATTTCTACAGGAAAATGTCCTATAATATTTGTAACTAAGTTTTCTTTGGCTTTAAGAAGGCTAAATATATTATTGTAAAGGGAGACCAAGGGAGCAACAAGTATTGCACTTTTAATTCCCAGATCAGCAGTGATGATAGCATAGCATTATTGACATCCACTTTCTAGTAGATTCTGCGTGGCACTGTCAAGATCAAAGTTGAGAAAAAAGCTCTCCTTTCTCACCACTTCATCATCCTTACCCTTACAGGCATGAAAATGGAAATTCTTCCCTGTTGTGGGAGATAATGTTGCTATGGTTATAAAGGTAAAGTAGATTTATCAAAATAATTGGAAGCATGATTCTCCATTACGGTTAGTGATTGCAGGGATGGGTTGACATGAAAAACTTTATTTTTCTCTTCTTTCTTTACCATTTCTTCAATTTCTACATAAAGACCTTCATGTTCTACATACTAACAAAAGTATATCTACAGGAGAATAAGTATATCATAATGTGAAATTTTGCGTTTTATGTGCTGCCTATATTAGATACACACACATTCTGAGACTTAGTACATGGAGCTTTTCCTCGATAAGGCTTTGGGTAGGTAGTTGAAGATGGAGAGAACAAGAAATTCATCTTGAATCTGTCCATGACCTGCCATTTTTCATTGTGATGATATATTTTAAGTCTCAAATAATATCATAACAAATTTATGACATATTTTGAAGAAACTTGGGGAGAATATAATTGCTTGCCCATAAAAATGTACTACAAATGAGCTAATAATAAGCTTAAAGTGGAATATCAGTGCATGGTTTATATTAGTGACAAAGAAAGTTAACCATTCCTTTTTTTTTTCCTTTTGCCAAAGTTAGATCTAATGACCTCTTGTTTTCACGGGACACCCTCATTTGTTAGACAACCAAGTTCCCCTGGATTTCTCTTATTTTCCTTTGGATTTTTCCCTTTAACTTGACTTCCTAACCATATTATTTTCCTTTCCACAGTTCATATTATACTAAAGAGTGTGATTCTATAGAACAAATTATGTTGATACTCTTATTTAAACTAAAAATAGTACTCTTGTGGCATATTTTCACCTGAAAATCTAAGGATATATTGTATACAATTCAAACGTCTTCTGATTAAAGGTAACAATCTTTCCTAAGAGTTGGAAAATTCATAAGTACATAATAAGGACATAGATGGTTTATAAATAATTTACTAAATTAAAAATGTGCATATCTTGAGTAATCTGTGTGTTTTCTAAATGATCTAGCTTTTCTCCAAATTGATGCTTGCATGTATTACAGTTGGGAAAAGAAATTCTGGTATAAATTAATACCAGTACGGCTCTCTCCCTATCCCTCAGCATTTCAAGCTATTTTCAGGCTTATCATAGGATTGTACTTATTCACCAGTCCCCAGACCTAGGAGCAGTTGAGCTTAAATGCCTGTTTCTAAACAAGGAGTTTTGAGTGGAAATGATTTGTATTTCTTTAGGTTGAGTCTTTATTTGCCTCTGCAAGGCATTCCAGGGTTCTCATTTTCTGTTTGGTACTGTAACCAGTAGCATTCGAGACAGAGCCAGATTTGTCGTTCCAGGTCCTTGAATGATTATAGTGAGCAGATCTTTCAGCCCATATACAATGGATGTGTAACATAAGAGGGGGAATACACATTTCGAGTTTTGTCACTAAAATTAGATTGTTTGTTACTACAGAATATCTACTCATTGTAATTCATACAGAGACAAGACATAGACGAAAATAATAAGAAAATAACACCTCTGAAAAACACTGATCTTGATAAGCTGATGAGGAAGGAAGGTAAGTCCTTTTAGTAGAGTGCTAAAAGCAGGATTTAAGAAAGAATCCCAGGACTTACTTAAAAAACTAAAGAAGTTATAACTACACAAATTTTATTTGAAATGTTTAGAGGAAGGTGTAGTAGATGGCCAAGCCTGAGTCATTGTTCCAGCAGATTTTGACAGAGCTTGCATAGGGGAGTTTCTGGTGGCTGTGAGGACTCTCAATGGCAGGGACAAGAGCTTCTAACTCTCAGTATGAAAGACATTTCCTTTCAAAAGACCCGATGCCTGACCTGAGTTCAACAAGTGCACAAAGGTTATTGAACCATTAGACAGATGTTAAAAAATGATTCATTGAAAGTAATTTACACTGTATTTAACTAAAACGTTTTACCTGGATGATCCTTGATTAATTCAACAAATTAACTTTATATTTACAATGAGTGTTAATTTCTGAAGCTTATTTTTTGTTTTTTTGTCTTACCATTTTTTGACCTCTATATCTATAGAATTTTATAGATATATACTACCATTTTTTTAGGTTTTCTTTTTTCATTTTATAAACTTAATAGTGCCGGTTTTCTTTTTTTGCTAACAACTTTATTATTTTTATGGCTACTTGAAATTTATTATGAGAAATTATTAATTTTATGCCATTAAACATTTTGGGGGTAAACATTTCCATATCTTGTATTAGAAAAGTGTGAATCAGTGTATTCTATAAGGTATTTAGCTCTTGTTCATTACTTTTTATGTTTTCAGTGTTTTCCAAAAATGACTAGTCTGTATACTGACTTACTAGACTCACGAAGGAAGAAAGATAAATATAATGTCAAAGTATAAACCTTTATTAAAAAGCACATTTCAAATTTGTCTCATAGTTTAATATATGTCAATAAGTTAACACACTATTTGGTTTATATCATTTCCACAAAAAATGAATATGAGCTCTAGAGTTTAAAACCAACTCCTTTCTTCTTAATCACATATTAATCTGCACAGGAAAGTGCTATTACCTAAGTAACACTCAAAGGCCAGTGGGGGAATGGAGTGTCATCCAATGTCATTTTGTATTGGGTAAAAGGAAAACCATAACTTCAACAGTCTAATATGCACATGGTTGCTGTAACAAGAAAAGCCCAAATATCCTCCCTCCACAACATCAGTCTTAATTAGCACGATATATCCCCTATTGCATAGGAATCCTAGATAAAACACAAGTACATCTACATAGTGTTTGAAGTTTGGTCAATGTGACAAGGTAGATATGGGCAAAATGTTTAAAAGTATGAGCATCTTTCTCTCATTTGTTTCAAAATGTATTATGATAATAGTTAATAATATATTTAATAACTGAAAAATACATATGTATGTAATCCACAACTTAAATAAACTCCTGATCTATTATTCTTTAGTCTAGAAGTCATTTTTATCTGATTTCATGTTTCAGGTATGAGATGGAAGGGTGGGTATACATGGTATTTTTCAGTACCATAGACACAGTCAGTGCCATAAGCAAGTCAAATAAACACAAGGTGGAGAGATTGACCCATTTAAAATTTAAGATAAAATAATTATGTGAAAGTTCTTAAGAAAATGAGACTAGAATTTTAGAACAATCCATGGAGGATCAAATTTAGGAAGGGTGGAAGGAGAATCTCAATTATAGCTCTCCTACAAAAACAACAATAATGCTGATAAACACCTAAAATTATTGCAGAATTCTAAAAATTGATCAAAACTACAGAACAAACTGGAAATTGTTTATTGAAGATAAACCACTGAACCTCAGTTATACAGCAGAATCTGTGATGTTTTAACCTCCTCCCTTCCTAGCATAGTGGCACAATAATCATTTAAAAAAACAATGGTCTTTCAGTCAACCGAAAGAACTGAACCATCTTGCATTCTTTTAAATGCACTATCCTCAGAAAACAGTCAATATTGACTCCAAATTCGCAGCTCCCTGGAAAATACCTATTCTGGAGTTTTATGGCTGTTTGATTTGACTCAGATTTCAGCAAAGGAAGGGATTAGGAAAAGTCATAGCTCCAGGATATCACCAAAAACAATAAAATTCTCCTGGCAATATCACTGATGTCTCAGGCTTTGATATTAAGAAATCAAACAAGATATTTGCTAGGAGTTTAAAAGGAAAGACTGGCAAACTAGATGACCATAGGGTATTCAGAAAAGCTATCAGATACTCCTGGGGATCTAAAAGGCTGCGTACATGCACAAGGCTATGCACATGCTCTGGAGAGACCAGAGAAAACGTAAGTCCCCACGCATCCCTGGCAGATGTTGAGACCCTATGAAAGTATTTAGAAAGTGAAAGTTCAAGCTATATTGTAAATTGCCTGAAGTTTGAAGGCCTGTCTTCTCACATAAATCTTATCAACAGAGAGGGAAAAACAAAGATAAGACATTTACTTTTTTTGACCAATCATTGAGTAAATTATAGCAATCATGGACTGACTTTAAAAAGTCAAGCTTAAAAGTAAAACAAAAACTTAAAAAAAAACAAACTCTAGTGAGTTGCAGTGGCTTCACACTACCTGTAATAGAGAATCTACAGAATTAGTTGAGGACAGTTCCTAAACAAATAAGCAGCAACAATAGAACAACAACAACAACAACAAAAGCAAGAATATAAAACAGTATCAACAACAAATAACACTGGGTGGTGAGGACGGATCTGGTATCAAAGTTGTTATAATATATTATCTCAAATGTCCAGTTTTGAACATAAAATGCAAGTCAACAAATAAATAGGAAGTTATGTCACATGGAAAAGAAACAAATGTAGCCAATGGAAAATTTCCATGAAAGGATTGATATTTTTTAGGTAATAGTTAAAGGCTTTAAATCAGCTGCTATAAATGTGCTCACAGAACTAAAATATATATGATATTTTAAAAAGTAAAATATAATAACTTTTTATCAAATAGAAAATATCAATAAAATGATAAAAACTATAGAATGAAACGAAAAAGAAACTTGAGTGAAAAAGTACAATAACTGATGTAAAATCGAGATGCTCAGCAACATATTTAAATTGCCAAAAGGAGGAATCAGTGAATTTCAAACTGTATCAGCAGAGTTAACCATTCTGAGGATCAGAAAGAAAAGGAGTAGGGAAACCTGAACAGAGCTTCAGAGGCTAATGTGACACTATCAAGCATACTACCACATAATAACAATTCCAGAGACAGAAGAGAAATAGGAGCAGAGAGAATATTTGAAGAACTCTTGGTCAAAACTTTCCTAGTTTTGAGGAAATATATGAATCTACACATTCAAGAAGCTCCATGAATCCAAGTAGGATGAACTCAAGAGATTCATACCTAACTATACCATAGTAAAGTTGACAAAATGCAAAGAAAAACAAAAATCAGGAAAGCAGCAGCAGGAGAATGTCTTATTACAGGAAACTCTTGGCAAGAGTAATAACTAAATTCTTGTCAGAAACCATGGGCCAGAAGACAATGGAGTAACATCTTAAAAGTGTTAAAATAGAAAGACTGTCAATCAATAATTCTATGTCCAGAAAAATTATCCTTCAAAATGAAGAGAGAATAAAGACACTTCCAGATGAACAAAAACATGGAAAATTTGTTACTAACAGTCTTGCATGAAATACAATGTTGAAATGTAAGGAAACTACATGGTAACTAAAATTCACACAAAGAAATAATGAACTCTGGTAAAAAAAAAAGATAAATATAGAGGTAAATATAAAAAGTATAAACATGTGTTTTGTAACTTTTCTACCCCTATTGGTTAAAAAGCAACTACATAAATAATTATAAAACTGTTTTTATTGATTTATTATATGTAAAACTGTAATTTGTATGATAATAATGGTACAAAAAAGTTGGAGAAGGAAGAGAGGTATACTTGGTCAATGTTTTGTATACTATCAGAATTAAGTTGGTATTGATATAAATTAGATTGGTTTAAGTTTGGATGATAATTGTAATCTACAGATAAACTACTTAGAAATTAACTGAAAATATATAGTAAAAACACATGGAAATTAAAATGATACATGAAAAAACATATTTAACACTAAAGATTATTATAATCAAGGAATAGATTAACAAAAGGCACATAGGACATATTGAAAACAAATTTAAACACATGGCTGATGTGAGCATTATCATCTCTGTAATCGTATTAAATGTAAATGAATTAAATGCTCTCATTAAAAGGCAGAGATTGGCAAAATAAGGACCAAAATTAAACATTAACTACACAAAAAGTACACTTTAGATTGTTTGACAGAAAAGTCTCAGGTTATGTAAAAGTGAAAAAAATGGGAAAGTATACTATCCAGGTAGTAACTACCAGTGTGTAAATAATCTTGTGTCTCCCAAATTCACACATGGAAATCTTAACCCCCCTAAAGGTGATTACGTTAGTAACTGAGGCATTCAAAAATGCTTAAATCATGACAGTGGAAGTCTAATAAATGGGATTAGTGCCCTATTAAAGAAGCTTCAGAGAGACTCGACACCTTTCCTTCAAGTGAGAATACAATGAGAAGCCTGCAATCTCAAAGAGAGCCTTCACCCAACCATGCTGGGACTCTGATCTTAAACTTCATTTTTCTGTTGTTTATGTACTATTCCATCTGTGGTATTTTGTTATAGCAGCCTGAACAGACTAAGCCAGTAATCAAAAGGGAGCCTGAGTGGTTATAGTAATTCAGACAAAGCAGACTTTAAAACAAAAATAATGTTTCTACAGATAAATACAGACATTTCACAATGATAAATGGATTATAACAATTATAAATATACCCATAAAAATATCCAAATGACATTAGGCAAAAGCAGATATAACTGAGGAAGATATAGATAATTTACAGATAATTGTAGAAGATTTCTATACCACACTTTCCATCCTGGATAAAACTAGCAAAAGATCAATAAACTCTAGAAGTTTGAAAAACACTATAAAGTAGACATAAAAAATAGCTACAGTACAGTCTACCACACAACAGTAGAATGCACATTCTCGTCATGTTTACTTGAATCATTCAGCATGTAGAGCAGGTTGTAACATAAAACAAGCCTCAATAAATATAATTAAAGTCATAAAAAGCATATTTTCTGACTACAAGGAAATTCAATCAAAATAAATAAAAATTATGAAAGTTTATGTTTGTGTGAATATTAAACCATATACTACCAAATAAGAAATCAGTCAAGAAAGAAATCACAAGGAAAATAAGAAAATACTTTGAAAAGATTAAAAACAAAAACACAACCTACCGAAACTGATGAGATGAAGCTAAAGGGGCATTTAGATGGAACTTTATAGCTGTTACCACCTAAAAATAATAAAAGTCTCACATTAATAAACCAACCAGACAATAAAAGCAACTAAACTGAAAACAACAGTAAAAAGGAATAAAGATTAGAGTGGAAATGAATAAAATAAAGAATAGAAAAAAAAACAGAGAAAATCAACAAACCTAAAAGTTGCATGTTTTTTTAAAAATCAACAAATTTGACAGACCAAGCAAAATAAAAATATCTGTCCAGACAAACCTTGTACCCGATAGCTTGTAGCAGCATTATTCAGAGCTAAGAACTGGAAACAAGACAAACATCCATCAACTGATGAATGACGAAACAATAAGTGATACATGTACCGAATAGAATATTTGGCCATAAAAAGTACTGATACATGCTACAGCATGGGTGGTTCTTGGAAACATTATAGTAAGAAACTAGAACAAAACAATCAAATATTTTATAATTCCACTTAAATGAAATATGTAGAATAGGCAAATCTGAGAGACAGAAAGACTAGTAATTGACTAGGGGTGGCAAGGGGAGGAAAATGGGGCATGTTGCTCATAGATACAAGGTTTCTTTTTGAAATAATGGAAACAATAAAAAAATCTAGATTGTGATGATGGTTGCCTAAATTTATGACTATACTAAATCTCTGGAACTGTACTTTTTGAATACTGCATTATATGGTATGCAAGCTATTATTTCAGTAAAAGTATAAAGTAATTAATGGATATACATTTAACCTCGTATTGAAAGTAATGAACTTAAATTTCAATAATAATAGTATAATAATAAATAGCTGCTTTATTTATTTATTTATTTATTTATTTATTTATTTATTTATTTATTGGCTGCTTGTTGCAGCAACCATGTGAGTGTTAGACTTAGTGATTTTGGTACCTTAAATCTTGATCTTTAAAACAAATTTGCAGGATGGATAATAGTAATCGATGTGTTACATATGAGCAAATAGAATGTCATACAGATTCAGTCAGGAGGTCACAGCTAATTGCTTGCTATATTTTAGAACCAGGATATAAAATCAGTACAAAGCCATGTACTTTCCTTGATTTATTTGGACTTAAAAAATGTCTAGAGCAACATTTCATAAAATGCATTTTCAGTATACTTGTTCCAATAATGTTTCTAGATTTTATTTTCAAAGGATTCCATGTTTAACACTGAGAAATAGTGCATTGAAAAACAAATTATACCATTTCGTAGTGAGTCTACAACAAGGACACTAGTTCTTTTTGCATAGATGAGCAAACGAGTCCGTATTAAGACAAACGACTTTCTTAACATTTCCTAATGTATGCCAGCACAAAATTGCCTTTTAAATCAGTGTTTTATTCCACTGTATAGTGCTTATATCAAGGACAAGGGCTTACTTAGATTCATAGCATATTACTGTTTTTGGACAATTAGCAACATCATTACCTCTCTCTTCAAAATGAGTTACCTTGCTTCTTACTACCCATTAACACATAATATGGTGCTGGCTTTACCCTATCCTAACAAGAATGATCATTTTTGTCTTGAATACATTGTCAGGTGTTCAGGACTACCGGTGCCTATAGGAGGCTGGTTCCTTCAGGTAAAGAGGAATTTCCATAATATAGGCTGAAAAAGTCCTGGGTTCAAGATTCTCTCTCAACTAACTAGAAAACTGAGTCTGTATATTTAATATACACTCATGTGGCCAATAAATTGTGCTAGGCACTACAATTCATTTTTTTTCTTTTTTTAAAACACTTTATTTATTTTTAGAGAGGGGAAGGGAAGGAGAAAGAGAAAGAGAGAAACATCAATGTGCGGTTCCCTCTCACACACCCCCTACTGAGGACCTGGCCCACAACCCAAGCATTTGCCCTGACTGAGAATCGAACCGGTAATCCTTTGATCCACAGGCTAGCACTCAACCACCGAGCCATACCAGCCAGGGCACAATTCATTTTTTTCTAAATGAAAGACTTCTGAATAAAACACTTCAAAATTTGACACTATATCCAATGAAACACCCATTTCCCTTCTAATATTTCTTACTTACCTCAACTCTATTAGTCTTTAAAGCATAGTCTGACCAGCTTAATCACCTATTCAAAAAATCATGCATGGTTTGTCTACTCTCTGCAATATAAAATTCAAATCAGCCTATAATTCATGATTTTTCTCAACATATGGCCCCAGGTATATTCACTATTCATTCCTCATTTCCAGAACACATCTCAACTTGCTATTCATTCAAATGAGCCCCATGCTTTATAATTGCCGAGTCTTTGCTCATGCTTTTCCTGTGTACAAAATTCTTTCTTTCCCCCACTGCTTAGAAAATTCTATTAATTTTTATCTTAGAAGCAACTTCTATGAAAAAGGATTTCTTATTCCCAAATAAAAACTAAATTGTATTCTTTCTGAATTCTTTGGAAAATTGTTTATAAAACTCATCTGACACTTTCACACTCATAATCTTATTTTCACTCTGCTATAATCAAAGAGAAAAGAATTTACACTCAATCTCCTACTTTCTTACTACAGAAGAAATGTATACTTCGTAAAGTAACTCTAAGTGTAGTATTTAGTAAAGATCAGAAATCAGATTAAAAATGATTTAGCTAAATCTAAAGTTTGAGCTCTTGTGATAGCATAGTAGGTAACATTTTTTTTCTCATGCCATGTCCTATTTTAGGCATTGGTCTCTTTACTTTTAAAAACACTTCTCTCCCCATTTAAGCTCTAGCTCTTTATCTTCCTGTCTCCGAGATCTGGTTTTCTCCCATGTTACAATATGTTCCTTCTCAGTTTCTTTTTCCAAAGTTTTACCTTTTCCCAGTCCCTAATTCTTGTAATGTCCCAAACTTTAACTCTTTATCTTCTTTAGTTGTACTCACTGCCATGGTTTTAAATATTATGTATATGCTGTGACTTCACAATTTATATATCCAACTCCAATCTCACTGCTGAGCTATAGAATAAAATATTTAACCGCCTGCTCAGAACCTCCATTTGGATGTCTAATTTAAAGTTAAAATATTCAGAGGAGATCTCTTTTTATCCCCTATCAAAGTACATTCTTATACCTCTTTTTTTCCCATACCACCAAATAGTACATCACCTACTTAATAGTTCAAACCAAAAGCCAGCAGTGATTTTTGATTCCTCCCTTTCTTTCACATTTACAATCAGTAACTTCTGTGTGTGACTGTCAAAATGTGTCACAATTTCTTATCTCTTACATTCTTACTATGTCCATGGAAGCCACCAAAATGTGTTGCCTAGAACTTGTCAAGTTTTCATAACTAGTTCCTCTTCTAATCCTGCCTCAGGACTGGAAAGCTGCCATTTTCCCCTGCAGGTCCACTCACCACCGTTCTCCACCCAGTTCTGTATTGAAACTCTCCAGTGACTTTCTAGTTCATTTAGACTAAGATCCAGATTCTTAACCATGACTCTCGAGGTTCTCAGGAGCTGGCCCCGTCCATGACTCTGGGTTCGTCTCCCACTCTCTCTCATTCGTTCTGTTCCTGCTGTCCTGACCTTCCGCTTGTTCCTCAAACAAGAATATACCAACCTTGTTTCTATCCCAGAGCCATTGCCCTTTATGTTAGTTCTACCTGAAATACTCTTCCCACACAAGTGATCATTGCTTGCTCCCCCACTTTATTTAGGTATTTTTGTGATATTTGTTTGTTTGTTTGTTTTAATTTAGGCGTTATTTGAAGATGCCTCCCTAACCACCTTTTCAAAAAAAAATACCCCATTTGTGCTCAGTGTCTAACCTTTCACCTGACTTTATTTTTCTCCTAGAATTTATCTTCACCTCGCATTGTTCTTTATATTTGTTTAGTTTATTTGAATATTGCTTGTTTCACTTAGCAGAAGTTTCACAATGCCAAGGATTTTATCTCTCTTTGGCTATTATATTCAGCATTAAAAAACAGTACCCAGAATATTCTAATACTATGAATAAACAAACAAATAGTAATGATTTTGGTGTGTGGATGGATGATTAAAGAAATGACTGAATGATCTAGCGAGGTAGGTACTATTATAATCACCATTTTGCAGATAAGAAACTGAGAGCTATCTAGAAAATGTCAGACCTGAGAATATTGAACTCTTTGAATAAAGACAAGAAGTATGTTTTATTATGTTTTGGGTTTGTTTTTTTATTTTTGCCTTAAACCCTGACTCAGTGCCCTGCACATAACAGTCCTCAATTGGTTTATGTTCCTTAATGATGAAAGCTTTTTAAAGAAGAGCAATGTGGCAACAATGTGAAGACTGACTTCTGGAAGGGAAGCTAGTCAGGAATTTATTTTAGCACTTAGGTACGTATTTCCAGATAGTCTCAGACAATATAAATTGATCATTAAACATATATTTTAATGAAGGCATCTATGATTTTTACAGTCAAGTATTAAAGTTTTACATATATTTACTGCATTTGCTTACCTAGTTGTAGATTATCCAGGCCTTGTTGCTACTTGTCCTTTGGTGGATCTGCAGAAAAATTTGACTAGACCATTCAAATAAATAGAGGAAAAGCAAAACTGATGGAGGTGACTTAAGACACGTAGGAGCCAAATGTAGTATGTGAACGCTGCTGGATTCCTAAATTGAAACCACCGCCATCACCTATAAAGGACATTTTGGGAACAACTGAGGACTTTTTAGTATGATTGGTGTATTGGCTAATGCTATTGAATGAATTGTAGATTTTCTTAGGCAGTGAAGATGTGGTTTTGTAGGAGAATACCCTTGCTTTTGTAAGAAGCATGCTGAAGTATTTACAAGTGAAGGGATGCCCCAGCCTACTACTGTGTTTTGACAAAAATGAGAGAAGGGAAGGGGACGGCAGGGGAGAAAGGGAATGCTAACTTTAGAGTCGGTCTTTATTACAGTCAGATCCGAGATCTCTCAGTTATTATCTGTACGATCACATGCAATTTACATAAAATGTCTAGCCTTTGTTCCCTATCCTCTGAAAAGGAGTACTATTTGTAAGTTCTTTACAGTGCTTGTCATGTAAGAAGCACTCCCTAAATGTCATATTATTGTTGCTATCCTAGCAATATTTAATAGTTTTTAAACAAAATATATAAACAAGAGCTTCAAAGGAGGTGATATAAAATTGGTTAGCACATGAACTGCTTTAATAATAACCATTAGAAATTGTTTATAAAAATAACATTGCTTACTTATGGAAATAAGCATTTCCTATTGTCCGGAGGTCTAAAGCATGAACAAAGTTTTCTGCACATTTCGCTGTTATGATTGCCAACAAAGTGAAGGAACGAAAGATGAGAAGTAGAAGTTGTGGAACGTGCTCGGCCACTTTAACTACAGACGGAAAGCTTCCGATGGGCTCCATTCTTAGCAGCAGAGCAGAGACTGACCTACTAAAGGCCGCCCCTTAAAGTGGCAGGAGAAGAGACCATCCCAAGGCTCCATATGTTCCATGAAGAAAATCCTGTCTTTTTCATCAGATCGCTATTATTTTTTTTTTTATTTTACAATAGTGAACATGCAAAAAAGAAAAACAAGTTTTTGTTAGAATGATTTAAATTAGCGGCTCTTAAGTTAGTTTAATATTGTATTTTCTAATATGTAATAATCTTAGAGAACCATATACTCTCTTCTATTTAGATTATTTTTATTTGTATAGGAAAACATCTAGGGGCAGACGTGTTGAGCTTGACTAATGAATGTTCTTTCATCTCCTGTACAATAAGCAATAACTTATTTCCTAATGAATATACATTGTTACTAAGGATTTACTACATTCAAGAAGATAAACTGCTATTGTAGTACCTAGAGTATCATTTTGAATTTGTTTTAAAATGTTAATTGACTTAAACTTTGCAATATCTTTGACCATGGTTTGCTCATTTCCCCCCACTGGATCCAGTGGAACAAATAACGTGATTTCACGAGCTGCAGTGGAGAGAACAGTGAGCTGGTTTTCCATGGGATCTCCTCAGCTTGCTGTTCACATTGGTGTAGATCCAGACCCAGCAGAGAATAATCACATTTATTCAATCTGACAACATTCATTTTTCAGCATGTTAATATTTCTGAAATTACCTAACATGTCAGGTCAAATAAACTTGCTAACCATTTTTATTTTTTTTATTTTACCCTCATGCAATTGATGTTTTCTTAGTATCAAGGAACTAAGGATTGTAACTTTGGGTTTCTAGTTAAATATTCTTTTCCTAGAAGACCCCATAAACATGAGAGATGTAGTTGCTTTCTGTCTGAAAGAATTCATCGGCTCTCATCCTTTAGCCAGAGACATCCAGGTACCGCTCTAAATAATCCCTCTGTTGTTTCATACCCCGAGTTGCTGTGGTTGTTGCCTCGTGGACCTGATGAGACTTGATGACTGAATAAAAGCAGCTAACTCGGCGCCAGCCATCAGTCACTATGGTGACCAGGTATGATGATCTGCACACAAATTCTTTACACTGAAAAGTGACCGACTATATCTTCTTTTTGGTTCCATTTGAAGGGAGAGTTCTGTGGAAACACTTGGCATGTAGCAAAAGGAGAGGCAATAAGCAAAGAACATGGTGCAAAGAGGAGAGTGGAGAGAGAAACGAGACATAAGTTAAAACAGAGCCAGGGAAGACCTGCACCTGCCAGTTAGAACAACAGAAGCCTGCTCGGAGGAGGCCCTGCTAGTATGGATGCTGGGTCATTAGTCTGCTCTTGGAATACCAGAGTGACATGTGTCCTGAATGACATTCCAATTCTCTGCGATTCCTCACTAGCGATTGTGCAAATGTTCTGAATGATGCTTTTGTTTCTCATGAAACCCTCACAAAAAAATCTTCCTTCACTTTATGATTTATCTCTAAGCTAAAGTCCTATTACCTGAGCTGTCTAGTTATAGCTCTAGGGGTAAAAAAAAAAAAAACTTTGAGTAAACAGTATTATTAACATATATAATTCAGTTGATTTAAGGTGGGCAATACCAGTGTGTGCCCAAGAGGTTTTGTTCAGTCTCCGAACACCTAAACAAAGAGTTCGATTATTGTGACATATTCTGGATGGTGCCCACAAACAGGACACTGGCCTGACTCCATCAACACGTTTTTCCCATATCATTGTTGTCTGTCACTGGCGATCAGAATTATAAAGTTTTTATTTTCCCCCAAGCTATGAAACCGGATGCCACAGTGTGAAAATTTCTGGTTGGATTACTAAACAGAGAAAAGTAGAAGATAAGTATCTCTCCATTTACTCATTAATGTTCTGAAAGAAAGCCACCCTAGGAATTTGGAGTAGAAAAAATTTAAGAGTTTTCACAGATTTGACAGCAATCAGTATGGCTGGAAAAATAATACTGAAGAAGGCCACCGCTGGCTTTCAGTGCTGTTGGAAGGGCAGGGACTGCAGGGAAAATGCCATCAAAGACTCCATCTGCCTGCAGCACCAAAAGGAGGGGAGGGCATCTGAAGGTGCTGGAAAACCTCGACGCCGGCCACCTGCCAAGACCCACATGTATGCCGGAAGCTCTCACCAAAAACAATAGTTAATACTCTCTTCAGTTTTCCTAACCCTCTGTGAGTTCCTGTGATTGTTGCAGTCAAACCTACATTGTGCTGGCGAAGGATCCTAGGAGAGATGGCTCCCAGACGTCTTCCTTAAAACCTGGGGGAGAATGTAAAAGGAAATGGGAAGATACTGAATTAACAACAAACAGTCCTACACTGCTTCTAAGGAGCTTCCGGACTTCAGAGCTGAATAGGCCTTACAGGGCTTCTCAGAGGTAGATAAGATGTTCCTGAGATCTCCTCATCTGTGGTCTTGAGCCTTCAGAAAAGCTGATTACAGGTTTAGAGGAAAAATTCCTTTTCCTTTCTTTTAGAAAAGTAAGGGCTTCTTCTTCAACTGCTCCCCTCCACCATATTCACTGAAGAGGCACTTGAAGAGGTAGAGGTAGCTGCATGAACACCTCGGATGCTGACAAAACGCTTGCCAAGCAGCTGAATCAGTCAGCTTATGCTGGGTCTGTCATTTGAGCTGAAGAAAGGGAATTGAGAGAATTTATTTTTAAAAATGGCATGTTTGGCCATCCTCATTAACCTTGAACTTTGGGGTATATGTGCTTGCTTCCCACAAGAATTCTGAAGGCAGAATTTTGGTTGGAATGGTGAGCAACAGAAGAGAGACTGAGAACAGTAATAAGAAAAACTGTACACCTACCCTTGCTTAGTGTGGCAAAGATGAGTACACTTCCCATGGGTTCAAATGTGGATTATTGAAGTCAGTCAGGCTGTGAGCCATCATGAAAGGACTTTGCATTGGAGGATAGCACATAGGTAAGCTGATACCAGTAGTACAAAGTAATGGATAGACCACTGGGAATAGAACCTGGGTTTCAATATGTCAGGCAGAGAATGCACCACACAAATCAAGGATACGTGACCCAAGAGAAAACTGCAGGTGACCATGGACGACTGCTGCACACACAGAAGACCAGTGGTGAATGGATATATCATTCTGCCCTTTTCTTCCCATCACTGCTCCTCGGCCTCACTATACCAAAGAAAGACAGGAAATGCAGAGCGGTAGAGGGAGAGGCAAACTGAGGAAGAGAAGTAGAGTTAAATATAGACCTTCACCCCTTCCCCCTTATGGGTCTCTTAGCCACACGTCAGACCTAAGCTGAGAGCAGGCGGTGATGATGAAGGAGTTGAATTGAATGTAAAATTTGACCTTAATTTTAAAATACTGGATCTTTCATATTTAAGCTGCATCTAAGTTATAAAAATGAAAGTATTCCCATAATTGAAAGGAGCCTGAAACAAAAAAAATATGATCAAGAAGTAATTAAAGGGAGAGTGGGGGATAAATTAGAGAGCATATTTGAAAGCAGTCCTTGAAAAAAAATAAAAACAGCTCTTGCGTACTCCCTACCACGCCCCATGCCTTCAATATTCCCTTTATGTCAATATTGCAAAAATAGCTATTTTCATTTTTTCAAACATTTCTCTTACTTCTTCATAACTTCCAATTTATATATTTGTCAACACTTATTGAGGTAATATTTACACATAATAAATTTCCCATTTTGAGTGAATTTTGGTAATTGTATACAATCTGTCACCACCACCCAAGTCAAGCTAGAGAACATTTCCAACACCGCGAAAACGCTCCCTGAGCATCTTTGCAGTTTGGTGCCTCACCTGACCCCATTTTCACTTAATGTTACCTCTGTTCTGTCATCTTTTCTGGGAAGTCATGTACATGGAATTATAAAATGTATTTTATGTTTGACTGTTTTCATTTAGCAAAATATTTCTCAGGTTCATTTATGTGGTTGCATGTATCGATTTCTTGCAAATCTTGATTGTTGTGTATAAATATATTAGAATTTATTTATTCATTCACTAATTAATAAACACTTGGGTTCTTTCCATGGTTGGATTATTAAAAATAAAGCTGATGTGAATGTTCATGTGTACACTTAATGTGGACATATATTTTCTTTTGGGTGGGATTGCTGAATCTCGTTGCTAGTGTTCTTATTTTTGTGTTTACAATTAACTCATATACCCATCATGACTGTTTTTACTCACTTATTTCATAAATCACCTATGTCTGGCAACATAAACAAATAATCACACAAAATTACCCGCTTACTTGTCTTGAGGTAACATTTTGTATGTTCCTTTTTTTCAAGCTTTTTAAGATGTAGGAATTGCTTAACATACTGACACAGTAGAGTGGCTCTTTACTGTTGTGATTACAATATCACATTTATTTCGAAGAAGTCTTTTAGCTATTTAGAATTTACTATTGAGCTTATATGACCTCAGCATACAAAGCTATGTGTTTGTTTTCAGTGATTCATTTACATTCAATTTTTCAAGTGTGTGGTAAGAACAGGGCATCCCAGAGTTTGTAAACATCAAAACCTTGTGGGATTCAAGAAGGCTCTCAAAGGTTAGAACTGGGCATTGTAACTTTGCTAAAGTATGCCCTGGCTGATGTGGTGCCCCCAGACTGAAAAGAAGTTATCCCTAACTTCCTTTGAAAAAAAATGGTTTTCACCTGCTTACCCCATTTTTGAATACTTCTGCATATATCATCTGAAATTTTCTTAACAAATCTGCAAGATATAGACAGCAAATTCATTTTTAAATAGGCAAAAACATATGAGTAAAGTACCTGGAATGAAGTAGCTAATGAATTACACAACTTGCTCTCTTGCCAGATCTCTGCATTTACTAAGAATAACAAATGTTACAACAGGCAAATAGAAATCTAGGGAGCACATTTATTAGCTATTATGGCTAATTTGAACACATGGTTTAAGGATTGTTATCTATATGGATTTGCTAATAAAACAAGCCTGAAATAGATATATCTACCCTCAAAAGACACAGTCTTTTTCTTATAAGTGTGGAGCTTTTACTGCTAAGTTTACCAAAAGGTCTAGAGCAGGTCAAAGCTCAGATTTTTTTGAGCTCCTGAAGAGAAAGCAGCAGGAAATAGTCTAAGCCACACGAGTCAGATCATTCTCCCCTGGAGATGTGCAAGTAAGGAGGCAGAGAGCAACAAAGAGAGTTAATTTCTACAAAAATAATGAAGCAAGAGGAAAGTAGGTTCCCCATCCCAAATTCTCCAGCTTTATATTCTTTTTACTTTTCAAGTCTATGGTTAACCAAAAGTTTTACCATCACTCTTTAGGGAGGAAATTGGCAGTTTATTAGTGCAGTCGGTGACTATTTCATCAGACCTTTCTTGTAATACTAACTACCGTTCCTGTGTGTATACTCTTGGGCCCACTATTGAATAAGTTTGATTTTGCTGCTGGAAGCCTTAGAAATAGGTCAAAAGTGTATATTTAAAAAAAATTAACTATAAGGCTGCTGTACTGTAGACTGAACTTCCATCCCCTAATCTATTTCCCATTTCAAATTAAGTCTATCTCTGTTGTTCAACACATTTTGTGAGGTCTATTTATTTACTATTTTACCAAATATGAGCTGGGAGCCCATGGCAGGCACTGTTACAGCACAAAGAATCAAGAGTAAATAAAATATCATCACTGCTTTCATGAAACATGTATATTGTAGGAGAAAAATAAAATACACCTATACAGACATAAATGTATGATATGTTAGGTTATGATTAGTGGAACCAAAGGGGAGGCAAAAGGGGAGGTGCAAAAGTTAGATTTCTTTCAGAAAGCAACATTTGAGCAGAGACTGGAAGGAAGGGAGAGAGAGTACCTCGTGGGTGTCTAGGAAGAGTTCATCCAAGGTGCAGGAAACAGAAAGTGTGTCTGTTGGACAGTGAAGGGCGGGTTTGCATCACAAGGAGGAGGCGAGGCTGAGAGGCAGAGAGCTGGCAGATCGCATGAAGCTTTGCAGGCCACATGGAGGACTTTGGCTGTTACTTGGAAGGAAGGTAAAATGGGAAGCAATTGGAAGATTTGAGTGTGTAAATGGCATAGTAGGACTTAAATTTTAAATAATCATACTTGATCTGGTGTGAAAACCAGAAGAGATTGAAGCAAGTGTAGAAACAGTCAGCTTTGCTTTTCTCCCTTCCTAAACAATAAAGTAATTAAAGAAAAAAGACACACAGACAAAACCAAGGGGGAGTGTGGAAGCAAGGGAGGGAGGTGAGTTTGGATGGGGTGGGGGTGGGGAGTGGAGGGGAGAAAAATGCAGACAACTGTAATTGAACAACAATAATTTATGAAACAAAAAAAAGAAAGAGAAAGAAATGTTAGTTAATAAAATTTATAAAACTGCTTAAAAAAGAAAAAAAAAAGGAAACAGTCAGAAGCTATTACATATGGTGGCTTGTATCCAAGAAGTCATGGTATAGGTGGTGAGAAGTGGTGAAACTTTGGGATATATTTTCAAGATAAGTAAACAAAATAATTATAATAGATTTAAATGGGGGATGAAAGGAGGAGAAGAACTAAAAAGTTTTGGCCTAAGCAAGAATGAAAATTAGACTTCCTCTTACTATGATGGAGGTTACCACACAAAAAACAGATTGGGTGAGCGAGCTGGTAGAGTGGAAATCATAAACTCATTTTCAGATATGTAGTATTGATATACTCATTATAGTCAAGTACATATTTTGCATAGACAGTAATTAGATAATAAGACTGGAGTTCAGTGGAGAAATAGTGGGACTCACCAAAGAGGTGGCATTGAAAGGTATGAGCATAGATGACATCATCATATAAGCAATAAATGATGACAGAGAAAATAGTGGAGCCCGTCAAAGAGCCCTGGGACACTATCACTAAGAAAGTACATTGAAAAGGAGAATTTAGCAATCAATACTGAGAAATAAGTCACTTCCACATCTGGTTCATATTTCACGTTTCCCAACCCTAAGAATCAGCTGCGAATTGACAGAGATAACAAATTACACTGGAAGACACACTGAAAGAAAAATATCTGAGAGTTGTGGAATGTTGCTCAAGCATAAACAACTGATAGACTACTTAACACTGACCCATAGCTAGCACTGAAAATCCACAGAATTTGGAGACAAAATCTTCAACATTAAACTCACTGCAAGATTAGGATCAGGCCAGTGGACATACTCTCTGAAAGCAAAGAGATCCCAAAGAAGAAAAGGCAGAGTAGCCCCCAGACTCATCAATTAGAACATTTTTCATCATTCTCCAGTGAAGTGGTTACAAATCACTAGGGGTGATTTGACCATTAGAAGACATCACAACGTTTGGAAACGTTTTGGATTCACGGGAAGGTAGATGGGCTACTAATGGGTAGAGGCCAAGGCTGCCGTTAAACATCCAATAAAGCAGAAGACAGCTCCCCTCCTCCAGCAAAAATTACTTTTTTTATATTTTATTTATTTCTTTTTAGACAGAAGGAAAGGGAGGGAGAAAGAGAGGGAGAAACATCAATGTGTGGTTGCCTATCACGTGGCCCTACTGGGGACCTGGCCTGCCACCCAGGCATGTGCCCTGACTGGGAATCAAACCGGCAACCCTTTGGTTCACAGCCCGCACTCAATCCACTGAGCTACACCAGCCAGGGCAAAAAAAAAAAAAAAAAAATTACTTTATCTGGCCCAAAATGTCAGCAGTGCCATTGCTGAGAAACTTTTGCCCTTATAAGAATGTTTAGGGAGAATTATGTAGAGTTAATTTGAAGAGTTATATTTTTAACTGATACAAATATAGTATGTTGAGATTTCAATTTGTTTATTTTGTGATCCCATTCAGTACTGTTTTCATCTTTTTACTGTGGTGAAATATGCTTACCATAAAATGTATCACTTTAGCCATTTTTAGGTGTACAGTTCAAAGGCATTAAGTACATTCACGTTGCTGTTATATGAGTCCATGTACATGAGGTTCCTAAGAAGTCAAGTTCAGAGTCAGCAGTGTTTTGAATAACAATTTGTTTCAGGAAATACAAGAGGAGCCATTTCACATAGAGGGGATATAATAAACAGAATTACTTACAACACTTCCAGAGAGCTAAAAACACAGATCGATAAAAAAAATAGACACAACCCATATGAAAACAACTATAGCAAGAGGCGATGAAATTTAGGGCTCGGGTAACATATAGGGAGAGGAAACCCAGGAGCTTAGAGGAAAGGACCTCATGAAGCTGGTGCTCAGGCCTCTCAGGAGGGGGTGCCATAGAGCCACTGTAGGGGCCCGTGGGAAAGCTCAGACACTGGCGATGCTACAAGAAGCTGGAGGCTGAACCAACTGCCGCTGCTGTGGGGGCCCTGGCACGTGCTGGAAAACCAAGAAAGCGGGATCCAAGATAACTTTTGATCCTCCTTTCATCCCTGCCTGATACTTTTTTCTAGTGCCTCCCACAGGCAGAATCTCAGAAAGAAGGTGCCTTTCTGGGAGAGTAATGGCTAGCTTCCCAACTGCAGCAACACAGAGATTATTGAAATGATCAGTCATGAAGCTGAAAAATAAAAGTCGTAGAACAGCACAATACTTCTACACCACTGCTGTTAACTAGTTCATAACACGCATCCTGGTGTGCATTCACCACGTGTTGTTTTATCTATGTGTTTACTTACCCTCTCTTGCAGGTTGCACCAGACACTTACCACCACCAACTTTGTTGAGAATGTTGCTCTAATATAGAGCTAGCTACTAGATCACAGGAGTCGTGAATATTTATTTTACTGAATAGTCCCGGATTAATCTTCAGATTGTTTGAACCTCTCTCAAATCACATTATCCATTCATAAAGCTGAATATTCATATTGGCATCCTTTTTATAGAAGTAGTTTGATGATTTTATTTGATATCTCAGCAGAACCTCTGAAAAATTAGAACAATTATTTGATTCTTATCGGGATGTAAAATTGACTGATCTTACAACCTTCTCTGTGTCCCAACTCCTTTCCTCCAAACTCCTCACTTTCTTTTTTTACCTAGCAAATATTCCACGTGCATCATTGTAGCCACTCCATTGGATGCACTTAACCCACTATTCTTGCATTGTATTTGTCTACCAGGTTAAACCCAGCTCTTGTCTACTGTATGTCTGCACCCAGATAGCTGAACACAGTGGAGAAAACACACATCCATGCTTATTGACCTTGCTTTACATTTTGGTCAGTGATTCAAAAAGTTGTTAACAAAAGACATGAAGAGAAAATACACAGAACAAAAAATATTGCTAATAACATACTAAACTGGACAATCTACTCATGATGAAGACAAGCACATTAAAATTATAAGGTACCATTGTTCCGAAATTGTCTATATGTGATGATGTTTAACGGTGGCTGGTGTGGTAAATAAGCCCTCTCCAACCCTTTTGATTCAATCACTTAGTAACACCGATCTACTGTGTTTCCTTTATATACAGACACATTTCTAGGCAATGAGGAAATAGCAAGGACCAAGATAGAAGAAGTCTCTGACTCAAGAAGTTAGTATTTTAGAAGGGAAGCAAATGCAAAACAATACGATGTCAGATATTAATAAAATAAATAAATCAGAGTTGAATATAGGTAGTCATTGTTGGAGCAACATTTTCTCATAAGATGGTCATGGCATACCTTAGTGAAACAGAAGCTTAAAAGAAGTATTAGCAGGCCTGTAAGCAAGTTCCTAATGTACTTGTGCATTTCTGCTCCTACTAATTGTATGCTTCATGAGTTCAGTCTTGTTTGTACCCAACTTGTTCAAGTGAGTGGCATTTGCCCTAGTAATTATGTAATTTGATTAAAATTACCTCAAAAAGAACATGGTGTGTGTATGTGCCAGTGTACCTGCTCCCAGAAATAAGATAGAAATGAGAACCAAAATAAAGAAGCAATATGTCAAATTAAGTGAGGACAAGAATGAAACTTTGAGGGATAATGTAAAGAATTTTGACTTCCACTGCCTGGCCTAAAAAACAAACAAGCAAGCAAAATATAACCAGAGTAGTCATCAAAATAAAGAACAAACTGACAGTAACCAGAGGGAAGAGGGGGAGGGGATAACAGGGGAAAAGGGGAAGGATCATCAAAGAACCTGTGTGTAACGGGCCCACGGACAAAGCCAAAGAGGATAGGATCGAGGGTGGGAGATGGATGGGTGAGGTGGGAGGAAGTGGTGGTGGGGAAATGGAGACAACTGTACTTGAACAATATTTAAAAAAATTAATAAAAGTATTTTGAATTTTCCACTCAGATTGCTCCAGAATATTTTAAATTTTCACTTCATTTTAAAGAAATCAAATTTGGCAATGATGAACATTGCCTTTGTAAGTGTGATTTAGGTGAAAAAAAAAAGAATTGGAAAAAAAAGGCCTTAGTTGCACTCAAAAGGTTGGCAAATAAATATATACATATATTTTAAATTAAGATGCATAGTTTCAAATGGTTATATACTTATTTATGATTTTGCTTTTCAGTTGACTTTTTCCAGTAAACATTCTCAACCCAAAGTGCCCCATTTATAATTTTTCTACTATTTATTTATGCAACTCAACTTCTTCCATTTCCATTTCTGAAAAATTCCCTGACCTTTTATAATTGCCTCTAATGAAACATTTATCTGCTAATTACTTAGAAAAACAAACAACAAAACCTATTTCCAGTTCTAAACTGTCTCTTAAGCTTCATAACTTCATTCCTGCATGCCATATCACTCATCAAAGAGTGGCACTCATTTAGTCTTTCAAAAATATTTATTGAATACCTACTGTATGCCACAAACAGTGCCTCTTAGCTTCTTCTGATACATTCTCCACTCTGGCCAGGACTGCCTCTCCAAAAGGTAATTCTGGGTATGCCTCACTCCCATTTTATCCGTCCATGACTCCCGTGGATGAAGATCATGCTTATACCTTTTCTTTCTTATGATTAATTATAGCCTTATTGAGAATTAAACCTTGGGACTTTCATGAAGTAAGAATGGTCTGGAAAGAATGTTCCAAGTAGTTTTTCTCATAACTTTTGCCTCTCAAAAAAATAGCACGACAGTTTCAATTTCCTCTGGATCCAATTGCAATGGATACATTGCAATTACTGATTTAGAAGCATGGTGTGCCTTCATAGCTATGTAATTGACTGATTACGTGATCCATTTACAACTATCATCGACTTGGACTTGAGCCTTTATTTCACATGGCTCTCTTCCCTGGAAACAGGATATCAGCTCCTGTAGGACAGATATTTGCAGAGAGTGCTCAGCATTCTCTTAGAAATAACTTTCATAGTAAGATGATTAACAATATGTTTCAATAACTGGTAGAAACAATGATAAAGTTTTACTTTAACGTTGCTCTAAAAACTTGTGAAGTTCATATAGTATCCATTTATTTATTCATCCTATACATCTTTAATTCCTACCACATGAGTGGTGAATTTCAAAGATGAATAAACCGTAAACCCCACCATAAATAGGAAGTAGAAGAAATGCGAAGATAACTACTGCTTACTGTTTTCCAATAATGAGGATGGATTATTATTTCTTATGCTGACACTAGTAACCTGAGAGATATATACTAGGTATGAAGAAAAAAATCATTTTTTCATTTATTCATTTAATTTAAAAAGTCCTTGAATTTGTATTTTGTACCAGGTACTACAGAGGAACTATGGAAAAAGAGGTGAGCAAAAAGCAAAACTAATATACTGGTTCTTGCCTTCAAAGAACTAGCAATCTAATGGTTGATGTTTTTATTGAAATAGTCATTTAACTTTGTGAAAAGGTGAAATTGTGTTAAACATTTTAATGAGGAAACTCATAATGCTGCAGGAACATTTAACAATGGGATTTGATCTCATCGAGATTGGCCAGGGAAGGCATCCTTAAGGAAGTCACGATAAAGCTTAGATCAAAAGAGTGGTTAGGAGTTTATAAGACAGAGAAAGGGAAGAGCGTGCTCCTGGCAAGGGGAACAGCTTGCACAAGAGCCCCATGGAAGGAAGCAACATAAAAACTCTAAGGTCTTGGTAGGACTATGTAGTAAGAGAAGAGAAGGCAGGGGCAATGTAGGGCTGGAGCAGGTTTTGAGGAAGTGCTGAAGGGTTTTAAGCAGGAATAGAAGCAGCGTGGGGAGTGGGTCTGAACAGAACAGAATGGAGTTGGAATTGCTCCAAACAGGTGTGTTCTGTAAAGATTAAGTGGCTACCATATGGAAAGCTAACTGGAAGGGACAACAGTCACTGTGGAGAGACCTCAAGGAAGCTTTTGCAAGGGTCAAGGTGTATTTGGTGGCAAAGGAAGATTTGACTTTGGGTGGTGGGCAAACAGTACAATGTACTGATGATCTGTCATAGAATTGTACACTTAGACCCTGGCCAGGTAGCTCAGTTGGTTACAGCATTGTCCCCATACACTAAGGTTGTGGGTAAGATCCACAGTCAGGGCACATACAAGAATCAACCAATAAATGCATAAATAAGGGAACAAATCTCTCTCGCTCTCACTCTTTTTCTCTCCCTCCTCTCAAATCAATAAACAAAAAAGAGAAAAAATTGTACACGTGAAACATATAATCTTATTAACCAATGTCATCCCAATAAATTTAATTTTAGAAAAGAAAGAATACAGAGTAAAAATCAACAACAAAACACAAGAGTTCAAGTGTGAGCTGATCACAGCATGGTATTAGTGCAAAGGAAGAGAAGTTGAAATTATGAAGATGATTAGGATGTAAAACTTTTAAAACTTGTTGGTGGATTAGTAACAGATAGTGAGGAAAAACTTGATGTCTTGTTTTCTGATTTGGTAACATGGATGAACGGTATTACCATTCTCTGAGATGGAATAGAACGTGTCAAAAACTACTTAATTATATGCCTGCCATACTACTTTTGTCTTTTTTTTTATGGCATATGCTGATATGGTTAAACCTAGATTTTTCCAATATTAACTCAATATTAATCTAATTTTATTATTTTATTTTATTAATCTATTTTTGTAACAAATTGAATTGACCAGCACTTTTGCATGAAAGGCTAACAGGCAAGAAGCCTTTCATCTGTTGGTACAAGTCCACAAGCCCATTCGCAGTTCGCTGCTTTGAAAAGATCCAAATGTAGAACATCCAGAAGATGCCAGAGCTTTGACCATTAAACACGGGCTTCTTAAACAGGACTGACAAGTTTTAGAGACAAATTTATGTCTTGAGCTTTTTAAGCCAGGAGTTAAAAGAGAGAGCTGAAGGTTGAATTAATTAATATGTCATCCCTTATTAAAACAGTTTAAAACTTTCAAATGATGGTGGTTTCAGAAGATGTGTTTTGCTTCTTGGGACCCCATATTTGTGTAAGGCGTGACAGGAGCTATACTGAATGATCCCTACCCTCCTATTTTTTTTTTTAAGATTTTATTTATTTATTTTCAGAGAGAGGAGAAGGGAGGGAGAAAGAGCAATGTATGGTTGCCTCTCACATGGCCCTCACTGGGGACCTGGCCCGCAACCCAGGCATGTGCCCCGACTGGGAATCGAACCGGGACCATCTGGTTCCCAGCCCGCACTCAATCCACTGAGCTACACCAGCCAGGCTCTACCCTGCTATTTTTGAAACCCTATGATCACACATATAATCAATGTCAAACCTTTTGTAAATCGGTATTACATTTTTTCAAAAGTTTTTGAAAAATAATTGAAATTTTGATATCAAATCACTCTTATGTTAAAGAGGCTGAATATAATAATTATTTGAGACTACTTCCTTATTTGGAAGACGAATGGATAATATGAATGAAAATGAGGGAAAATAACCGGGTGATGATGATAATAACATTGATGTTGATAATAACAATAAATAATAATACAAAGTTTACTAAATTCCAGAATACTGTGCATGATTTAGCTCATTATTCTTCCTAAGTCCCCTTCGGGGCAGATTCTATTATTCTCTTTTACAGGGGAAGAAACTGAGGCACAGACAATCAGCTCACTGTAGTGAGACAGCTAGTGTAGTTAAGCATGGTCTTAGACCTTAGTAATCTGATTTCACGATCTGTAATCTCCTTTAATGGTGACTTTATTTCAGAATCGCTAACATTCTCTGGTGTTACTACATGTTACAAGTTTTAAATGGAAATGAGCGGGGGACGAAACATTCCCTTCCCTGACGTATCTTACTGTGAAAAGCTAGGAAGAAAGTAACAGGAACTCTGTACTAATGCTAGCTTGAGGTGGGGTTTCCTCCTCTAGGAAAAAATTCCTCCGTAATTCACTGTGAGGCAGGGATTCTAATGCAGATCAGAGCAGACACATTTAAATGCAATGATTGAGAATTTGGAGTCTGACTTTTTATCTCCGTGGTACACTGCACTGTGACCTGAAACTCAAAGGCATGCTGAGAGGAAGAATTTACAAAGGACTTTTGTTTTTTTTTTGGTTGTTTTTTTTTGGGGGGGTGGACAAAAATTGCAAATTCTGGAGGATCCTAAATGTAACATATAATTCCTAAAAGTAGCTCTGGGCTGATCTTCACTCTGCTCACCTGACCCCTTAATTAGCAATCATTTCAGTATTTTTTTTGTTGGTCCTAGGAAAATGAGGATGTAATGTGATGTAGTGGAAGCAGCCTTGGTAACAATAGGGGCAGCTCAGTTCCACCACTTAGCAGCTACACGACTTGGGCAAGTTACGGTAACTGGTTATTCTTTGCTAGTCTCAGGTGCAAAAGGGATGTTTTAATTGTGACTACAACATTCAAGTATTATTTTGAAGATTAAATCATATATATTTAATTTGCAAATGCATATCTAAATTAATATATATTAGGTTATTTTATATAAATCAACATTTTGTATACATGTATCTCAAGCTCTAAAGAGACTGATAACATAATATTTAAAAACGTTCACAATTACTGTTATCTTCTGAACTTAAAGTAATGGATTGTTAGTATCTACAAATAAGAACCCAAGACATTGTTTATTAATGAATCTTAACTTTTGGAGAGAATGAAAATGTGTCTTTTAGATTTCCAGACTTTTAAAGACAGCATTCTTGGTGTAATAAAAACAGTTAAGAGTGATTTAACTTTATTTTATTTTTTAATTAAAAATCACTCATGGGCTATGTTGACTGCAAACAGAGTGAAGAAAGACCTCTTTCCCGGCAGCGGCTGAGGCTGGTGCAGAGTGGGTGTGGTCCCAGGCTGTGCTCTAGCCCTCCCACTGCTTTGTGTCAAAGCAAAAGAGTAATTGACATGCTAGTAAACACAGGCTGAAAAATGACCTTGATTTTCACTTTGTCCCTCACTCAGCAGGACGGTGATTCATCTATCCTTTACCTGGTTGAATAAAGACCATAAAACACTATTTTAAACCAAAACCAACAATATCCTCATGGGTATGTGCTGAGCAAATACCCCATGTGTTTATATATTACTGTCTTTTTGTGTTCTCATTTCATATATTGATATGAACAAATAGGACTGCAACTCTTCAGGTTGTTTACTCCCATTCTATATAAAATGCCATATATATGTGTGTGTGTGTGTGTGTGTGTAATATATATATGTAAAATGCTATATATATATACATGTAAAAAGAGCATAAACTCAAAGTCATCATTGTAATATACACTATTACATCTAAAGCAAGGTATCAAAATTCTATGACCTGATACTTTAGTGTTAAAATCATGTTTTTTGGTTGTGTGCTTAATTTGATGACTTAATGATTTGTCTTTTTCCTTCTATTACCAAAACTTAGTATTCGATGACACTTTTTTTCATTTATATGCCATAAAACAGAATCCTAAAAGGTAACATTATAATGAGATTTATCTAGATATACAAAGCTTACAGTTCATGATCTGAATGTTTTTCTTTGCAAATAACACACTAGCCAACCAAATTTGGCACATCTTTTGGTCGTCTTTGACCCCTTTGGCAAATCCTAGGTCTCTGTGGTGACTGGATGCTGTGGCAGCTCATAACTCTGTCTGTGACTGACTTGGTTGGGCAGAGCTTTTTTGACATATAAGATCTAAGTAGAAAATCCATTTTTACCAATTATAGATACTTCAGTAATATTAAACAATATTATCATCCTTGCACATGATATAAATATGAAAGTAATTTGGCAATAATCATGCTCTTAATATACCTGTAAATTTGAGACTTAAAGTAGTTACAATTTTTCAGTTAAATAATTATCATGGCATCTGTTGCCATCTTTACTATAGTAATTTAAAAATTTGTGCCTGGATAGTAAAATTAGAGCAATAAAAACAATAAATTAATATTTTTCATTGGTCTTAATAATCACACATTTAAAAGAACATTTGAGTGGATGGTTATTAAGCATAGACTAATATCATTTATAGAAACTTAAGACAGGGGTCAAATGTAAATGGCAAACAAATGGAGACAACAGGCCTTACTAATGGTAAGTTAAGGATGAGGGCAAATAGAAGAGTTTATGTCCCATCTGAAGGAGTAACTTCTTTTTTTTTTTAACTATATTTTATTGATTATGCTGTTACAGTTGCCCCATTTCCCCCCTTCAC
>PVJI01003254.1:0-40182 GCA_004026765.1 Micronycteris hirsuta
GTTTTTGGCGGAGTCTATAGGATTTTCTAAGTACACTATCATGTCATCTGCAAACAATGACAGTTTTGTTTCCTCCTTTCCAATTTGGATGCCTTTTATTTCCTCTTCTCATATGATTGCTGTAGCTAAAACTTCCAATACTATGTTGAATAGAAGTGGTGATACTGGACAACCTTGTCTTGTTCCTGATCTTAGTGGGGAAGATTTTACATTTTGCCCATTGAGTATAACGTTGGCTGTAGATTTCTCACATATGGCCTTTATTGGGTTGAGGAGTGCCCCCTCTATTCCCACTTTGCTAAGTGTTTTTATCATAAATGGATGCTGTACCTTATCAAATGATTTTTTCGAATCTATTGATATGATCATGTGATTTTTGTCTTTTATTTGTTTATTTCATGTATTAAATTTATTGATTTTCAAATATTGTACCATCCTTGCATCCCTGGGATGAATCCCACTTGGTAATAGTGTATGATCTTTTTAATGTATTGTTGGATGTGGTTTGCCAATATTTTTTTTGAAGATTTTAGCATCTATGATCATCAGCAATATTGCCCCAAAGTTTTCATTCTTTGTAGTGTCTTTATGTGGTTTTGGGATTAGGATGATGCTGGCTTCATAAAAAGATTTTGGGAGTCTTCCATCATTTTGGATTTTTTTGAATAGTCTGTGAAGAATAGGGATTAGCTCTTCCTTAAATGCTTTGTAGAATTCTCCTGTGAAACCATCCTGTCCAGGGCTTTTGTGTGTCGGGATTTTTTTGATTACTGCTTCAATTGCATCCGCTGTTATTGGTCGTTTCAGGCTTTCTGCTTCTTCTTTATTGAGTTTTGGAAGATTATATTTTTCTAGAAATTTGTCCATTTCACCTAGGTTTTCATATTTCTTGGCATACAGTTCTTCATAGTAGTGTCTTACAATCCTTTGTATTTCTGTGGCGTCAGTTGTAATATCTCCTCTTTCATTTCTGATTGTGTTTATTTGGGTCCTCTCTCTTTTTTTCTTGATAAGTCTGCTTAAAGGCTTGTCAATTTTGTTTATCTTTTCAAAGAACCAGCTCCTGGATTCATTGATCCTTAGAATTGTTTTTTTAGTCTCTATGTCATTTAATTCTGCTCTGATCCTGGTTATTTCCTTCCTTCTACTTGCTCTGGGTTGTCTTTGTTGTTGTTCCTTGAGTTCTTATAAGAATAGGGGTAAATTGTTTGAAATGTTTCTATCTTTTTTAGTTAGGCCTGTATCACTATGCACTTTCCTCTCAGGACTGCCTTTGCCGTGTCTCATAGGTTTTGGGTTGTTGTGAGTTCAGTTTCATTTGTTTCAAGAAACTTTTTGATTTCTTCCCTAACCTCATTCTTGACCCATTCATTGTTTAATAGCATGCTATTCAATCTCCATGAGTTTGAGTGTTTTGGGTTTTTTTCCTTTGGGTTGGTTTCTAATTTCAGTCCCCTGTGGTTGGAGAAAATGCTTGATATGATTTGAGTTTTCTTGAATTTGTTGAGGCTTGTTTTGTGTCCTATCATGTGGTCTATCTTTGAAAGTGTTCCATGTGCATTCGAAAAGAATGTTTATTTAGCTTCTTTTGGGTGAAAGGTTCTGTATATATCCGTTAAGTCCATTTCTTCTAGGGCATTGTTCAATGCCACAATATCTTTGTTGATATTTTCTTTAGAATATCTGTCCATTTTTGACAGTGGTGTGTTAAAATCCCCTACTGTAATTGTATTGCTGTCAATATCTTCCTTGAAGTCCTTCAAGATTTTCGTTATGTATTTGGGTGCTCCTATGTTGGGTGCATATATATTTACAATGTTTATGTCTTCTTGGTGGATTCTTCCCTTGAGTATTATGAAGTGTCCTTCTGGGTCTCTCTTTATGGCCCTTTTTTTGAACTATATTTTGTCTGATATGAGTATTGTTACCCCATCTCTTTTTACCCTGTTCATTTGTTCAGAAAATTTGTTTCCAGCCCTTCACATTCAGAGTGTGTAGGTATTTTGTCCTGAGCTAGGGCTCTTATAGGCAGCATATGTGAGAGTCATGCTTTCTTATCTATTCAGCTATTCTATGTCTTTTGATTGCAGCATTTAATCCATTTACGTTTAAGGTTATTATTGACAGGTACTTATTCATTGCCGTTTTTATGTACCTGTGTTCCTCTCTCTCTCTCTCTTCCTTCCTTTCAATAAAGCAGTCCCTTTAGTATCTCTCGAAGAGCTGGTTTGGTGGAGGTGTATTCTTTTAGACTTTTCTTGTCTGGGAAGCTCCTTATTTGGCCTTCTATCTTGACTGAGAGCCTTGCTGGGTACATTAGCCTTGGTTGCAGGCCTCTGGTCTCATTACTTGGAATATTTCTTGCCATTATCTTCTGGCTGGGAGTGTTTCCTTTGAGAAGTCAGCTGCTAACCTTATCACGGCTCCCTGGTATGTTACTTCCTGTTTCTCGCTTGCTGCCTTTAAAATTCTCTCTTTGTCTTGGAAATTTGCAATTTTAATTATGATGTGTCTTGAAGTGGGCCTCTTTGGGTTCCTCTTGTTTGGGACTCTCTGTGTTTCCTGGATTTGTGTGACTTTTTTCTCTCATCGGATTAAGGTTTTCCATCATTACTGTTTCAAACAGGTTTTCTATCCCTTGCTCTTCTTCTTCTTCTGATATCCCTATTATATGGATATTATTAAGTTTCATGTTGTCCTGCATTTCCCTCAATTTCTGTTCATTTTTTTGAGCCTCTTTTCCTTTTCTTGCTCTTTCTTTGTGTTTTTTCTGCCTTGTCCTCCAGTTTGCTGTTCTGATCCTATGCTTTACCAAGCCTGCTTTTGATTCCTTCTACTGTGTTTTTCAGTTCAGAAATTGTATTCTTCATTTCCTCTTGGCCCTTTTGATAGTTTTTCTTTCCTTTTTCATGTTTATATAGTTTTCAGTGAGTTTATTGTAGTTTTCCTGTAGTTTCTAAAAAGTCTCTGTGAGCTCATTGAGCTTCCTGATAATCATTGCTTTGAACTCAATATCTTATAGTTCATTTGCCTCTGTTTCATTTATCATTTGCTCTGGAGCTTCCTTCTTTCCTTTCTTTTGGAGATTTTTTTTGTTTTTTTTTTTTTTGGTCTTCCCATTGTTTGTGAGACTCTTCTTGTTAGCCTTTGTTTCTTAAATTGATCTGTTCTGACTCCCTGGGTTTATGTATGAACTTCTAGGGTAGAAGACCTGTGAGATTCAGTGGTGCAGTCTCCTTAATCTCCTGAGCTCTCTGGTATTAGACTTTTCTTTATGTTGTTTCTCTGTATGTCTTTGGGTTTTGATTGTCGTTGGGTCCTTCTTTGGTGGGTCCTTTCCTCCAGCTGGTTAACTGAGGGTCACTTCATCCACCACACCTTGTATTCTGTTGTGCAGGTATGGGCAGGTTGTGTTGAAGCTGATTCTTCTGTGTGAACAAGGTTTTGAGGCTTCTCTCTCACTCTTGTTCAGTTGTTTGTTGTGGGTAATTTCTCCACCAATTGGTTGTATTTCCAGGTTGGTCCTGGATTGAGGTTAGTGTGGGTTCCACTTTCTCCTTCACCTTTTTCCGTTGTTTTCTGTTGGTTATTCCTTTGTTGATAGATTTCCTCTTCCAGCAGGTGTACTGGTTTACACCACTCCCACCTTGTAAGTTCTCTGCAGTAGCAAAGTGAAGTTTGTCTCACTGTCTCTGTTTTTTGCGATGACCCCTGTTTGGGTCTAACTCTGGTCTTTTCGCAGCTCCAGATTTTAATGTATCATCTGTGGGAAAAGAAGAGAGGAAAAAAGGGAAGGAAGGAAGGGAGAAGGGGTAAAAATAGGAAAGGAAGGAAGGCAGGAAGAAGGAGTGAAGAAAAAAGAAAGATAGTAAGAAAGAATTTTAACAAATAAAAAAGGATAGAAGAAGGAATAAAAAAGGAAAGGAATGAAGGAAGAAATAAGGAATAAAAAAGAAAGAAGGAAAGAAAGGAAGAAGGAATTAAAAGAAAAATTTTTAAATTTTGAATAAATAAATAAAAGAAAGAAGGAACAAGGAATAATAACGGAAAGGAAAGAAGAAGGAATTTTTTAAAAAAAAGCCTTCTGCTGGCTTGAAACCAGTTAGGCCTTTTCTTCTCGTCCTCTTATTGGTTTTGCTTTTCTCCCTTCCTGAGATGCACTCTTCGCTGTTGTCCAGGCTCCAGCCGAGTTCCTAAGTGCCCTTCTGCGTTCAGCCTAGGCCTTTAGTCCACCAGTTGTGCTGTCCTTGAGGTGCACCAATTAGGGGCAACTTACACACCGCCTTCTTGCTCTTTGCTGACCTAGATGCTAGGGACTCTCAGTGCCCCTTCCAGGTAGTTTAGCCCCCCACTGAGTCAAGTATTTCTGTGGACTGCAGCTCCCCTCTGTGGGGTGCTTCCGCCTGTCTCCTATAGAGCCGGTTGACCCTGCAGGGCTCCGGGTGCAGGGGCTGAGTGGGAGGCACTTCATCCCTGTTGCCCCAGGTGTAAGCTCCACGGACCTGTGTGTACCGTCCCTGGTGCTTCTGGAGTGGGCATGGGCAGGCTGCTTAGGGGAGGGTTTTAACAGAATCTTCCTTAGTGTTCTAGTTGCAGTTTTGATATACTAATGTGTCAAAGTAACCACATGGGGGTTTGGGGATATTGTTTGGTCTGCTATGTTGTTTTACTTTTATCTTGGGTATGTCCAGACTTTAATGGGGTTTTTGTTATTTGTTTCCCTGACTTCATTTGCCCTTGGTACAGATGACATTATTCGGGTCTTTGTTCTTTATTTCCCAGACCAGGGAGATTTAAGCTATGTATTCTTTGGCTGCGGAGGATAGGCACAAGCCATTCACTCTCAAGTGTCCTTGGTTAGGGGAGGTAAGGTCTTGTGATTCACCAGCTGGCTGTAAGTGGCTCAAGCTGTTTGACCTTGTTTGATTTTCATGTCTCAGTTTCCCCATTCCACTTACCCAGGAATTTTCCTAGCTTCTTACAATTCTGTCTCACTTTCAAGGAGTTACCCTGAGTCTCCTTTGGCCAAAATAAAATTGTTTTGGAAATATATAGAAGTGGTAGTTGTGCAACACTGTAAATGTACTAAATGTCACTGATTGTGTACTTTAAAATGGTTAATTTATGTTATGTTAATTTTATGACTTTTACCCAAATTTTTTTAAGAGCTACCACTTCCTGAACATTTATGCTTTTGGCACTTTGCTTGGCCTTATCAAACAGCATCTCACCCTCCTAACAACTCTTAGAGATAGACAGTATTATCCCCATGTTCAGAGTCATGAATCTGAGGTTCAGTGAGGTTAAGATAGTTTAGTAGAAGAGTTGCAGGTTCAGATTAAGTCTATCAGATTTCAACTCCCAGGCTAGTACATTAATAGAAACCCATTAAGGGAGTGGTTAGTCGCTTAGATGTAAATCCTTAAAGTAATTTAACTAAATATGGAAATAGGAATATACCTGTTGAAAGTTTTCTTCTTCACCTAGTGTCATGGAAAAGAGAACTAATGTGAAGACTCCTCATGAGGATAAATTAGTTATTATAACTATATTATAAAGTAAAAATGTATTAATAAGAAACAAAGAGCCCATTTGTTAGTCTAGATAATTAGGTCAGAAAGGGTTAGGAAGGTTAACTTTATGCTGAGTGACCAAGCTTTTAGTTCAGGGTTCTTTACATTTCCCCTTGCCTGATAGCCAGATGGCTCTTAGAGAACGGGGTAGGGCTGAGCCTGCATGTCTGGGCTAAGTGACAGAAGCTATTAAAACTAAAATGGAATTGATCTTTATACCCAGAAGTTACTTCTAAGAACCTTTCATCTCTAAATAGCTAGTTTCTAAATTTCTCCTAGGGCAGAGAATTTATACATGCAGTTTCCAACACTTCAGTTCTTTCCTGCTTTGTTCCCCCATTCTTTGGGTATTTACAATGTCTGGTGTAACAGGACTATGTCATGTGCTTCCTATAGGTTCTGCCATCTGACATATATACTCTAATCTAAAAATATTTAATAAAGCTGTGAATTCAAGGAATTATACTTCTTCATGTTTCAATTATGAATATGATATTTTCTTAAGTAAATAGTACAGACATAAAGAATAGGTTGTATTCCTAAATCTACAGCAAGGGAACACAGTACATAAGGCTTTAGAGACATATCTGGATTAAAAATCAGCCTTTAATAGCTGTGTGACTTTGAGCAAGTTACCTGTCTTCTCTAAGCCCCTATTTCTTCCTCTGTAAAGTGAAGATGTTATCTGTTTCAGGGTTATTATTATTTTTAAATAATATTATGCATCATATACAACAGTGTCTAATACATGAACTCAACAAATATTCCTTCCTTCTTATAATGATATTAGAACATGTCTGATTTTTACAGCAAGACCTCAATAAGAAAACAGAGAAAGTGCAGTAGGAGCAGATAGTGAAACACTTCTAACTGAAAAAGGAAAAAGCAGCCTCTTACATTCTGGAACTAGCCTGGCACTCACAACCAGATCTTGGTGTTCTTCTGTTGAACATAAACAATATTACAGACATCAAACAAGGTCACTTTTTGACTGTAATGTATTAAGTCAAAAAGACTGCTGTGTAATCATGTTTGAACATAGACAAAATATGAACATTGTCCAAGTGACAAAAATGACTAAACATCCCCCTATCTTATTCATGACTGCTGCTTCTGTATCAATTATAACTTTACCCTCTAGCTACTCTCCCCTTTTAGGTAAGATTTATTAAGATACCAATCATGAAATCAACCCAATTCCTGATAGCATTCATATCCAGACAAAAGACTACTTCCTTAAACCCTTTGCCAAATTACCTAATATGAACTCAAATAAAACTGGAATGTATTTATCACAAATTGTGTATTTATTCTTACATGTTTAAACTTCAGTCACCTTCAAAGTACTTTCCATTTGATGCAATACTCCTCTCAAGGCTTTTTTTCCACTGCTCAAAACAATTTTGGACTCATCGATTTTGATCTCTTTTAGTGCTTCTGCCATTTTTTGTCTCTCCTCCTCCACATCAGCAAAATATTTCCTTTTGAGGACTTTTTTCATCCAGGGAAACAAAAAAAAGTTACTTGGGTGAGATCGGGTGAATAGGGAGGGTGAAACACAGGTGTCATACCATTTTTGGTCAAAAACTGCTGAACATTCAGTGTGGTCTGGGCAGGTGCACTCGTAAATCACCCATCATGAAATGGGCAAATGTGTCACGTCTTCAAAAAAATTCACTGAGGCCAAACACAGCCACTCACAACAACGCCAGCTGGTACACTGATACAGATGGGTCCCTAGAACACTCACTTAGCTGGGGAAGCCTATACTACAAGGGGCCTGCCCTCAAATAATTTGTGTTTTGGGGTGTCCCACTTTCCCCAGTTTTTCTTTCCACTTTTTCAGTGATCCATGGTCAACTGCATCCCAAAAATATTAAATTTCCCTAACCATCAGTATCATCTGCTCAAAATATCCAACCATTGACATCATCATGGCTCCATGATCCAGGGTCACCCAAAGCAGATGATGTTCCTTCAGAAGGTCAGCAGTAGCCCAAGACTAAGTCACACTGCCTAGGTCATTAACCTCACTTTATCTCATCACATAGGTATTTTATCATCTCACATCATCACAAAAAGAAGGGTGAATACAGTACAATAAGGTATTTTGAGAAAGAAAGAGACCACATTCATATAACTTTTATTACAGTGTCTTATAATTATTCTATTTTATTATTATTTATTATTGTTAATCTCTTAGTGTGTCAAAATTATAAATTAAACTTTATCATGTATATGTGTACATATAGGGACAAATAGTATAAATAAAGTTTGGTACTATCCATGGTTTCAGGCCTCCAGGTCCTGGAACATATCCCTAGCGGATAATGGGAGATTATATCCTGCAACAAGCAATAAACCCTACTTATTAAATTATAGGTGTACTCCCAGTGACCCTTGGATAGAGGGCATTGACATAACTGATTATGTAGTATCAATACCAAAGTGTAAAAACCCAAAACACCTCCAGTTTGGTCTTTCAATATAAGTTCCTTTCCCCTCTTCCTCCCATACATGCTTTTTAAAATTACTTATTGCATTTAATCTAAATACTATTCAGCCCTGGCTGGTGTAGCTCAGTGGACTGAATGCCAACCTGAAAACCAAAGGCTCACTGGTTTGATTCCCAGTCAGGGCACATGCCTGGGTTGTGGGTCAGGCCTGCAGTTGGGGACAAGCAAGAGGCAACCACACATTGATGTATGTCTGCCTCTCTTTCTCCTTCCCTTCCCCTCTCTCTAAAAATAAGTAAATAAAATCTTTAAAAATATATATATTATTCAGAAGTATCAGGTGATTTAATCTGTACAGAACATACTCAATGCTTCCTTGAGTTCTGCTGTAGCTTTCTGATTCTTTGCTTATATAACAGATTGATGTCTGGGTTAACTATTAAGAAGAAGAGCACATTTCAGGTAACTCAGTATCTTATCAATTAAGTTTAAAGCCACAGCCACTGTTTTTTTTCTGATTCAGCAGCAGCTTCTGACTAGTAGCTCTTTTCTGCTGTTATATAATACACAAACCCCTTTCTGATAATAGTCTAGAAATCTTTGGTGAAGGCTTTATGCAAAAGCCATTGTTTGTTAATGTAAAACTCTTATGATATCCACTGCTTACTAAGACTTGGAGAGACTCACAAAATAAATATTTATCTTTCCATACATGGGGAAGGGAGAAAAGTGAATAAAATGAAATAAATAGAAAGGACCACATAGGAAGTAAAAACTAGAAGTGTGGTAAAATCCCTGTAAATTTTAGAGTTAGTAGTGCCTTTGGATTCACAGAATGAGGAGAATTATAGCAAATACACCATTTCACCTGAATGGGGACAAAGGAACAGAGGGCCACTGAGAGACAGGTGAAAGAAACTAATGTTTGTTGAGCATCTGCCATGTACCTGGATCTATGCTAGATAATTCATACAACTTCATCCCATTTAGTTCTTACAACACCACCTTGAAATAGATTGATTCCCTTTTACAGATAACTAACCTGAGCTTCAGTCGCGCATTTCGACCCGCAAAATCCGTGGGGGGACCACCCCGATCGCGTGAATCAATCTTACCCAGAGACACGCTTGGAGGTGAGAATTCGGCGACCACGGGTCTCCTCCACCATCCCCATCTTGGGGAGAAAGACCTCGTGGGTTGTTTAGCCGGGGCTTTTATTAGAGGCATTAAGACACATTTACATTGGATTGATTATTCATGGGATTAAGCAGAACAGGTAGGATTACTCATAGCAGGGCAGTAGGATATAAATTCAGGTCCGGTGGCAGATAGGACCAGGTTAAAGTAATATGCAGGGCACAGCAAGCCAGAATTTTTTAAGATACATCTTTGCCAAATTCCTATTAGAGAATTCCCATTCCACAGACATGATCCACACTTGCTCACACGGGAATCACACGGAGCTGTGCTCAAAACGTGTAAATTCTAGACCATGCGTGTTAACACGTGTGTGGAAGTCACTGCCACAAGCTTCAGAGATTTTAAGGTGATGCTTCCCATTTTCCAGGTTAATTTCCTAATATAATGTCATTCCTGGCAATTACAGTCCTTAGATTTAAGAAACGCATAACCTAATGGGAAAGAGACAAATACGTATGACAAGATTAGCAAAGGGTGAACTAAAAAGACTAAGTTCAAACATGGCTTAGTAGTAGAACCATAGTATTTGTAGGAAGAGAATCCAGACTTCCCTGAATCAGCTAGAAATATACTTGGGCTAGAAAGAGTTACATTATGAGACTAAACTGAAAATACAGAACTAGGGATACTTCTAAATAAAGTATCTCCTGTGCAGACATTGTTGTTTGCTAACTTGATTGGTTTTTCTTCCTGTCTTTTCTTTTTACTAGTTCAAAACTAAGTGTAATACCTCTTGTTACATATTGCCATCATAAAATAAATTTGCGATATCACCATGATATAATTCTCCCTATTTCCCTATGATTCTGACACTGGTTTCTTTATTTCAAAAAAAAAATTTACATAGATAAATATAGAGTATTTTAACACTATATGCCTTTGTATTTCTACACTTCATATGTTTATTACTTTTATTTCATTAGATATGAACTTTGTTTCCCTTTCTTCCATTTTTAGCAGCTTAATTGGACTATAACTCACATACCATACATTTCAGCCATTTAAAGTATACAAGTCAATGTATTTTGGTCTATTTAGAGGACTGTGCAACCATCACCACCATCTAATTTCAGAATGTTTGTCCTCCCAATAGAAAGCCCATATTCATTAACAGTCACTCCTCATTTATCATGACCCTTCAACCTAGCCTTATCCAACCAATAAACTACTTTCTGTCCCTTTTCATTTGCCTATTCTAGACATGTCATATAAAACAACAGAACATGTGGCCCTTTGGACTGGCTTCTTACACTTAGCATAATGTTTTAAAGGTCCATCCATGTTGTAGTATATATTAATGCTTCATTGCTTTTTATTCCTGAATAATATTTTATCTTCTCTCTAACTTTTGCTTGCTAACAGAGCCCTAATTTTGATCAAGTATAAAACAAGCTTAAGAGAGTATACATCTTTCAGTCAAAATGGTGGCACAGGCAAACATGGCTCACCTCTTTGCACAACCACATGAAAATTACAACTAAAATATAGAACCACCATCACTCAGGAACATCAGAAATCGAGCTGAATAGAAGTGTGAAAACTACGAAATCAAGTTGAATGGAAGTCTCACAACCATGAAATTAAAGAAACCACATCCACCCAGACTGGTAGGAGGGATGCACACATGGAATGGGCTGGTCCAACACTCATGTGGATAAAAATTTGGGAGAGATAGCTCAGAAGCAAGGACTCCCTGACCTACACCAGACTCCCAGGCCAGGATTCCTGTGCCAGGAAGATAAGCCCCCAAAACTTCTGGCTGCAAAAACCAGTGGGAATTGAGTCAGTGGAAGAAACACTTGGAGCCTCAAGCACCTCCTCTTAAAGGACACACACATGGACTCACTGACTCAGACTCACTCCCTCTGAGCTCCGGGGTAGCAGCTTGAAAGGCACCAGTGGTATACAGGAAGGAACTGAAGTGTGTGGCATCAAGGTGAGCACAGGCCATTGCCCCTTTGCTAAACGCTCCCTCCACAGAGCCGGAAGGGTGGTGCCATTTCTGAGACTCCATCAAGCTGGCTAACACCATTTGACCCACCTTGGAGATCCCCAGAGGTTCTTCCCCACCCAACTTATGGGCCCACCCAAGCTGCTTTTCCATAAGAATGGCTGGTCGTAGCTCCTAAATGCTATCAAACTAGAAGCAGCTGGCTTCAGTGGCCCTAGTGACAGCCTGATTAGATTCACAGCTTGGCTTTGCCTGGGAATCTTGAAGCCCAGCACTAGTAGCAGCCATCCCATATTGTTTTATAGCTCAGTCAGGGTGTCCCAAGCAAAGCACAGGTGGGACTGATATTAGCTTGCACCACCTGAGAAACCCCAGGGCCAACACACCCACTACAGACCATGTCAAAGCACCATCACCCTGCCCCACCACAGCTGATCCTCCACAGAGGGCAGAGGTTGGTGGTCAGTGGTCACAGACAGTCCTTGCAGCTGACTGGCCTAGGTAAATCCCTTCCATTGATCTGACAACAGCAATGAAGTCTCAACTACAAGAGGAGGGTGTACTCAGCCCACTAGAAGGGCATATCTTGACTACCCAGCTTGGGTGACAGGGGAAGCCATGCCACTGGTCCCTACAGGACACCTAGTACATGAGGCTACACTACCAAGACACGAAGTCATAGCAGATCTACCTAATACATAAAAAAAGGGAAGCTGCCAAAACAAGGAGACAAAGAAACATGGCCCAAATGAAAGCACAGATCAGTTATAAGGATGCTCAAGAAACTTAGTGAGGACCTCAGCAGCATAAAAAAGACCCAGCCAGAAACAAAGGCTACACTAATTGAAATAAAGAACAATTTACAGCAGGGGTGTCCAAACTTTTGGTGTCCCTGCACCACACTGCAAGAAGAGCTGTTTTGGGCCACACATATATTGTGACATGTAATCACCAAAATATTTCATAATGTCTTAAGTAAATTTACAATTTTGTGTCGGGCCACATTCACAGCCATCCTGGGCTGCATGTAGCCCATGGGCCACAGGTCAGACACCCCTGACTTATAGGGAAAGAACAGTAGAGTGGATGAATCAGGGATTCAAATCAATGATGTTGAACATAAGGAAGCAAAAATCAACCACGCAGAACAAGAAGAAAAAAGAATTTAAAAAAATGAGGATAGTATAAACAACTTCTGGGACAAATTCAAGAGGTCCAACATTTGCATCTCAGGGGTGCCAGAAGGAGAAGAGAGCAAAAAACTGGAAATCTATCTGAAAAAACAGTGAAAGAAAACTTCCCTAATTTGGGGAAGGAAACAGACATGCAAGTCCAGGAAGCACAGAGAGTCCCAATTATGATGGATGCAAAGAGGCCCACTCCAAGACACATCATTATTAAAAGGCCAAAGGTGAAAGATAAAAAAGAGACTCTTAAAAGCAGCAAGAGAAAAGAAGTTAATTACTGGAAGGTTGCCAGATGGGGGGGGGGGAATGGGTGAAGAGGTGAGGGGATTAAGAAGTACAAATAAATAGTTACAGAATAGCAATGGGGATGTAAAGTACAGTATAGGAAAGGGAGTAGCCAAAAAACTTATATGCATGACCCATGGACATGAACAATGATGGAGGGAATGCCTGAGAGAGCAGGCGGTGCTGGGTAGAGGGGTGCAAAGGGGTATAAATCAGGACAACTCTAATAGCATAATCAATAAAATATAATTTGAAAAAAAAGACATGCTCATACTCCAAGGTAGGACCCATTGCACACACTCAATCTTAGTTGATTCAAGCTGGGATTTTTAAAAGTCAGGTAGTTACTCATTAATGATTCATAAAATAAACTTAGTAGGTCACAATAAACGTGTTTTTTATTGTGGTTAAAAACATATAACAGAAAATTGACCATGCTGTTTTTTTAATTTAAATGAGTTTAATTTTCAATTCTGTTATGTGTCATCTGTATACAGTATTTTCTGATTAATATCCCAAGTTATGTCCTCCCATATTGCTTTGAAAACTCCATATTTGTAACATGTTTTGAAATCAGGAAGTTTGAGGCCTTCAGCTTTGTTCTTCTTTCTTAACAGAAGATTTTGGCTATTCGGTGTCCTTTGAGATTCCATGTGAATTTTTGTCTGATATTTTTAATCTCTGCAAAAAATGCCATTGGGTTTGATAGAGTTTGCATTGTATCTGAAGATCACTTAGGTATTATTGACATTTTAACAATATAAAATTGTCTACTCCATGAACACAGATTATTTTTTCATTTATTTGTGTCTTCTTTCATTTCTTTCAGCAATCTTATGTAGATCTCATTATACAAGTCTTTTACCTCCTTGGCTGTTTATTCTTTTAAAATTTTTTAAAAATATATTTTATTGATTAAGTTATTACAGTTGTTTCATTTTCACCCCTTTATTCCTCTCCCCCCCCACCCACATTCCCCCGCTTTAGTTCATGTCCACGGGTCATACATATAAGTTATTTGGCTTCTACATTTCCTATACTATTCTTAACCTCCCCCTGTCTGTTTTCTACCTACCATTTATGTTACTTATTCTCTGTACCTTTTACCCTCTCTCCCTCTCCCACTCCCCTGTTGATACCCCTCCCTGTGATCTCCATTTCTGTGGTTCTGTTCCTGTTCTAGTTGTTTGCTTAGTTTGCTTTTGCTTTTCTTGTAGGTGTGGTTTTTAACAACTGTGAGTTTGCCATCATTTTACTGTTCATATTTTTTATCTTCTTTTTCTTAGATAAGTCCCTTTAACATTTCATACAATAAGGGTTTGGTGATGGTGAACTCCTTTAACTTGATCTTATCTGAGAAGCACTTTATCTGCCCTTCCATTCTAAATGACAGTTTTTCTGGATAGACTAATCTTGGATGTAGGTCCTTGCCTTTTATGACTTGGTATACTTCTTTCCAGCCCCTTCTTGCCTGTAAGGTCTCTTTTGAGAAATCAGCTGACAGTCTCATGGGAACTCCTTTGTAGGTAACTGTCTCCTTTTGTCTTGCTGCTTCTAAGATTCTCTCCTTATCTTTAATCTTGGGTAATGTAATTATGATGTACCTTGGTGTGTTCCTCCTTGGGTCCAACTTCTTTGGGACTGTCTGAGCTTCCTGGACTTCCGGGAAGTCTATTTCCTTTCCAGACTGGAGCACTTTTTCTTCATTATCTGTTCAAGTAAGTTTTCAACTTTTTGCTTTTCCTCTTCTTCTTTTGGCACCCCTGTGATTTGGAGGCTGGAACATTTAAAGATGTCCCAGAGGTTCCTAAGCCTCTCCTCATTTTTTTTGAATTCTTGTTTCTTCATTCTGTTCTGGTTGAATGTTTCTTTCTTCCTTCCGCTCCAAATCATTGATTTGAGTCCTGGTTTCCTTCCCTTCACTGTTGGTTCTCTGTACATTTTCCTTTATTTCACTTAGCATGGCCTTCATTTTTTCCTCTAATTTGCAACCATATTCAACCAATTCTGTGAGCATCCTCATTACCAGTGTTTTGAAGTGTGCATCTCAAAGATTGGCTATCTCTTCATGGCTTAGTTATTTTTCTGGAGTTTTGATCTGTTCTTTCATTTGGGTCATATTTCTTTGTTCCGGCACATCTGTTATATTGTAACCGGTGGAACCTTAGGTGCTCACCAGTGTGGGGCAACTCACTTTGCTGTATTTGGGTGCTACATGTGGGGGAGGGGTCAGAGTGGGAACAATGTTGCTTGCTCAGCCCTTGCTCCACTTTCCGTCACTTCTCCTGCTACCCCAAGCAAATTGGGGCCTTTTGGTCCTGATTCCCAGGTGGGTGGGTTTGTGTAGATTCTAGGACCCTGTCGGGCCCTACAACAGATTCTCCTGAGACTGGGACTTTCTCCCATGCCACAACCCCATAGGTTTTTACAGCCAGAGGTTTTGAGGCTTTATTTCCCCATGTTGAAACCCTGGGTTGCACGGTCTGTCTCACTACCTAGTTTTTCCTCCAAGTCTATCCACACCTGAATATGGGATCATCCAGTCTACCAGTTGCCCCCTTGCCATGTGTCCTCTCTACCATGGTTCCCCATCTCCACCCTGGCTACCCTTCTCCATCCCTCCTATCGGTCTTGATGAATGTTTCTATAACTCCTTGGTGGTCAGACTTCCATACAGTTTGGTTTTCTGGCAGTTCTGGTTGTTTTTTGTTTTTGAATTGGTTGTTATCCTTCTTTTGGTTGTGCAAGGAAGCAAAGTATATCTATCTACACCTCCATCATGGCTAGAAGTCCTGGATTCTTTTTTCTTCTTGCTGTTCTGATCGAATGTTTTTTGCTGCCTTGTGTTCCAAATCATTGATTTGATTCTCAGCTTCATCCACTTCACTTTTGGTTCCCTGTAAATTTTTCTGTATTTCACTTATTGTAACTTTCATTTTTTATAAGATTTTATTTATTTATTTTTAGAGAGAGGGGAAGGAGAAAGAGAGGGAGAGAAATAGCAATGTATGGTTGCCTCTCATGTGGCCCTCACTGGGGACCTGGCCTGCAACCCAGGTATGTACCTGGACTGGGAATCAAACTGGAACCGCTTGGTTCCCAGCCCACGCTCAATCCACTGAGCTACACCAGCCAGGCTGTAACCTTCATTTTTGCCTGGGTAATTTTTATGCTGTTACAGTACCCACTGAGTTCTGTGAGCATTCTTATATCCAGTGTTTTGAACTCTGCACCTGATAGATTGCTTATCTCCATTTTGTTTAGTTCTTTTTCTGGAGTTTTGGTCTGTTCTTTTATTTGCACTATATTTCTTTGTCTCCTCATTTTAACAGCATCCCTATGTTTGTTCCTGTGTATTAGGTAGAGCTACTGTGACTCATTGTCTTAGTATTGTAGCCTATTTTTTAAAAAAAAATGCACCAGTAAATTGGATGGGGGAGAGCCTTGGGTAATAACCAGAGCAGGGCAACCTGTGTGAACAAGTTTTATGGAGTCTCCAATATGGTGTTGCCCGTCTGTGACTCTCTGTGAGGGAGGGCTCAGAGAGGGAACAATGTCACTGCCTAGCCTCTGGAGTTTTGATCTAGGAGGAAGCTGTCCCCTGGCACTTGCCTTGATGCCAGACATTTCAATTTCTCCCCATATGTCACTGGTGCCCTTCCATCTGCTGCCCCCATGCTGGAGCCCAGAGAGAATGAATCTTCATAACTCTTACATTGTGGGCCCTTTGAGAGGAGACATCTGAGAATCCCACAGTTTCTTCCTCCACCCCAACTCCCACTGGTTTTTGCAGCCAGAAGTTATGGTAATTTATCTTCCTGACACTGGAACCCTGGGCTGGGTGGTCTGGTATGGGGCTGTGATCCCTCACTCCCAATGTATCCCTCCTGATTTTTATCCACCACATGTGGGTGTGGGCTCACTTGTTCCATGTCTCCAAGTCTCTGCACCTCTCTGAACCTCTCCCTATGTCTCTGTGTCTCTGACCCTTCTACCCCTCTGGATGAATGGGACTTCTTTAACTCCTTGGTTGTCAGACTTCCATACAGCTCAATTTTCTGATGATTCAAAGTGATAGTTGTTTTGTAGTTTAGCTGTAATTTTTGCTGTGGTTGTGCGAGGAGGTGAGCCATGTTTACTTACACCTCAATGTTGTGTAAGTCTGCCACAATTTTGATCCTACTTTTTGAGTTTTTCAGGATACAACTCAATCACCTACTGCTAAATCTATTTTCAATCTCTCCTCTATTGTCTGCTTCATCTCTATCCCAAATCTTTCCTTACCTATACTTTCATATCAAGGATCTTACTTTCTCTTTCTCCTATATTAATCAGCATCAAATTTATAGAAAAGATAGTCTATATTAACTCTTAAGTTTACAGCAATCTGGACAGGTCTGGGCAGCCAAACTTTTCTAGAAAAATCTGAATGAAGAAAAAGTTTTCATATTGCCTGAGTTAGTCAGAATGCAGAGAAATTGAAATTTACTTGATTTATCAGTGCAATGAGAACAGCATAGACTTGATGTTTATATTTAAGAACAAAGTATGATCCCCCATGATTCTTATGCTGAAAGGATTCAAAGTATAATTGGGAAAACATGCAAGGGATTGTTTCCTTCTGTCTTGGCCCAAATTTCCTGGTCTTTGAAAACAAACTTTTCAGTGAATATATTTGGATACAAAAAGTACATCACAAATTAAAGTGTACTGATAAATTCATGAATATGTGGTCATACCAAGTATCTTCTAACTTTCTATTTTCTGGATTTTAAATGTGGGTGATTTATTTATATAATCCTCAAATATATAAGAAATCATAAATCTAAATTCAAGAACACTTATCCCCACCTTTCAAAAGTACCATATTTCAGCCCGGCTGGTGTAGCTCAGTGGATTGAGCATGGGCTGGGAACCAAGGGGTCCCAGTTCAATTCCCAGTCAGAGCACATGCCTGGGTTGTGGGCCAGGTCCCCAGTGAGGGCCATGTGAGAGGCAACCATACATTGTTATTTCTTCCTCTCCTTCTCCCTCCCTTCTCCTCTCTCTAAAAATAAATAAATAAAATCTATTAAAAAAGTACAATATTTCAGAGCACCCAGTGACAAATGCTCATATATATTCCCTGTCTATGAAATTAGAATGTCCCCCTTGGTAGTCTATTGAATAATGGAAGGCTATGTGATTGGTTGCTTCTGCAATATAATCACTAATAGCACACTATGATAACTGATAGGATGATGGGTCATGAATTCTGTAACCTAGTTAGCCTGAAGTAGAATCATGACTAAAATGCTAAACTTTATATTGAGAATGTTAGAATCAGAAAGAAAAACATCAAAGATAAGCATCCGGACTCCCAGCCAAGATGGAGGCATAGGTGGACACATTGTGCCTCCTCGCATAACCAAAAGAAGGACAACAATAAATTTAAAAACAAAAAAACAACCAGGACTGACAGAAAATTGAACTGTATAGAAATGCTACAGTCAAGGAGTTAAGTAAGAAACATTCATCCAGATGGGCAGGAGGGGTGGAGATGGGCAGCCAGGCAGCCAGGCGGAGAGGACTCATGGCAAGGTAGTGGCTGTCAGACCCAGTGAGGAGGCAGCCAGCAGACAGGGAAGTCCCACATTTGCATGCAGATAAACTCGGAGGAACAACTGGGGAGCAAGAAAGACCATGCAACTCAGAGTTCCAGCACAGAGAAATAAAGCCTCAAACATCTGATTGAAAATACCTGTGGAGGTTGAAGCAGCAGTGGGAGAAGGATCCCAGCCTCACAGGAGAGTTCATTGGAGAGACCAACAGGGTCCTAGAATGTACACAAACCCATGCACCCGGGAATCAGCACCAGAAGGGCCCACTTTGATTGTGGGTAGCACGGGAAGTGACTGAAAGCTGGCAGAGAGTGGAGCAAGCATCATTGTTCCCTCTCTGACCCCTCACCCACATGTAGCACCCAAATACAGAAAAGTGGGCTGCCCTACCCTGGTGAGCACCTAAAGCTCTGCCCCTTATACATAACAGGTGCACCAAGACAAAAAAAAAAGTGGCCCAAATGAAAGAATAGATCAAAGCTCCAGAAAAAATACAACTAAGCTACGAAGAGATAGCCAACCTATGAGATGCACAGTTCAAAATACTGTTAATCAGGATGCTCACAGAATTGGTTGAACATGGTTGCAAATTAGAGGAAAAAATGAAGGCCATGCTAAGTGAAATAAAGGAAAATGTACAGGGAACCAACAGTGAAGGGAAGGAAACCGGGACTCAAATCAATGATTTGGAGCGGAAGGAAGAAAGAAACATTCAACCAGAACAGAATGAAGAAACAAGAATTCAAAAAAAATGAGGAGAGGCTTAGGAACCTCTGAGACATCTTTAAATGTTCCAACCTCTGAATCACCGGGGTGCCAGAAGGAGAAGAGGAGGAGCAAGAAATTGAAAACTTATTTGAAAAAATAATGAAGGAGAACTTCCCCAGTCAGGCAAAGGAAATAGACTTCTCGGAAGTCCAGAAAGCTCAGAGAGTCCCAATAAAGTTGGACCCAAGGAAGCACGCACCAAGGCCCATCATAATTACATTATCCAAGACTAAAGATAAGGAGGGAATCTTAAAAGTCATGGAAGGCAAGGACCTACATCCGTATGTGTTTTCCATGTTTGTGAGTTTATCTGTGGACTCTGTTCTATTCCAGTGATCTGTTTGTATATTTTGATTCTTGATGGTTCATTGTTAATATATAAAAATACAATCGATTTTTGTATATTGATCTTGTAACCTGCAACTGATAAACTCATGTATTAGTTCTAGTAGCTATTTTGTGGATTCCATCAGGTTTTCTAAACAGACTTTCATGTTGTCTATGAATAAAGGCAGTTTCACCCTTCTCTTTCCAATATGGATGGCTTTTACTTACTTATTTTTCTTTCTTTTTTTCCCTGAGTATATTGGCTAGATTCTCTAGTACAATGTTGAAAAGAAATGATGAGAGCAGACAATCTAGTCTTATTCTTGATATTGTAGAGAAATCATTCAGGCATTCGCCATTAAATATAATGCCACTTGTATGTTTTTCATAGTTGCTCTTTCTCTGGTTGAGAAAGTTTCTTTGGTGTCTGTTTTGTTGAGAGTTTTAATGAGGAATGGATGTTGAATTGTGTCAAACGATTTTTATGCATCTATTGAGATCACAATATGTTTATGTGTGTACTAATTTGTTAGTGTGATAAATTATATTGATTGTTTTTTAAAGTTAAATCAACTCTGTATTTCTGGGTACGCCCAACTTTGTTGTGATGTATTATCCTTTTTACATATGATTCTTGGGTTCAGTTTGCGAAAGTTTTACTTTAAATTTTTGACTCTAGGTTTCTGAGGGATATTGGTCAATAGCTTTCTTTCTTTGTAATATAATGTCTGGTATTGGTATTACAGCAATGCTGGCCTCATAGAATGAGTTGGGAAGAGGCCCTTCTCTTCCATTTTTGGGAAGAGTTGTTTGTAAAAGTCATATTATTTCTGGATTAAATATTTAATGGAAATCACCAATCATTACTCATTTTCATATAAATTTTTAAAGTAAACAAATATAAGAAACAAACAAAATCATTTTTCTGAATGGTTAATGTTGAAATATAGCTATAAATATAACTTTTTAAAGTTTTGTCCTTTAGGATCATTAGTTTTTATTGTGTTCAATTAGATATAATGAAATTCCTGCGCACCATATATATTTTCTTTAAGATTTTATTTATTTATTTTTATACAAAGAGGAAGGGAGGGAGGAAGAGACGGGGAGAAACACCAATGTGTGAGAGAAACATTGATCAGTTGCCTCTCACATGCCCCTCACTGGGGACCTGGCCCACAACCCAGGCATGTACTCTGACTGGGCGTCGAACCAGTGATCCTTTAGCTCACAGGCTGGCAATCAATCCACTGAACCATACCAACCAGGGCCCATATATATTTTAACAGTTGTAATAAGATATTATATACATATATATATATATACATACATACATATGTATACATATATATATAATTCTCCCATTTAATTATACAATTCAGTCAATATATTCACAAAGTTGTGCAATCATCCAATCATCACCACAGTTTAAAAAACATCTTCATCACCCCCAGAAAAAAACCTGTACCTATTAGCAGTCACTCCTCATTTACCCCTCCCCAGTTTCTAGTAACCACTAATCAACTTTCTGTCTCTAAGGATTTGCCTATCTGGACATTTCACGTAAATCATGGGTGTCAAACTCTTTTACACCAGGGGCCACATCAGCCTCGAGGTTGCCTTCAAAGGGCCGAATGTAATTTCTACTCCTTAACAGTTAAGGAGTAGTTACATTTATACAGTCCTAAAATTACATTTGGCCCTTTGAAGGCAACCTCGAGGCTGATGTGGCCTGTGGTGAAAATGAGTTTGACACCCCTGAAAATGGTTAACATGTTAAGCGCAGAGCTGATTTTGCTGGGCTTTCAGTTCAGGTGGTGGGCCAGCAACCACTCGACGGGTGTTGAGAGTATAAGCAGGCGTGCAATGGTGCAGCCAATGCAAAACTTCATTAAAATTACAACATTTATTTTTTAACCTTAATACATGCTGGTCCCATGCACCGATGTCACCCAAACAAAAAGTTCACTGTCAGTCCCTGGGGATTGACACCGCCCTTAACATGTTAAATTGATTTATATACATGGTTTTTGTGGCTGGCTTCTTTCACTTAGCATGATGTTTTCAAGGTTCATCTATATTGTAGCATGAATTAGTACTTCATTTCTTTTTATTGCCTAATAATATTCCACTGTAAATACCATATACATTTTCAGGAACACAATTTCAACTTATATTAAGTATACTGATGCTATACAGCTAAATTTTCAGTAAAAAGAAATCAGCAGTTTTCAGTCAAGACAGTGGGTTCACAAGTATGGTAGGAGCCTACCCACATTAACAGTAAATAAAACCTATTCTTTTTTAATTAAAAATATAATAAATTATAGTGGTGGTTGCACAACTCCATTGATACACTAAAAGCCACTGAATTTTAACTTTCAACAAATAAATTATATAATATATGAGTTATACCTCATTGAAGCAGGGTTTCTTTTTTTTAATGAGGTAAGAGATAAAGGGCCATTTACCAGAAAGGGAAGGGAAAGAGATAACAATGAATAGGAAGCTGAAGCTACAGCCTTGCATGTGTTGTTCTTAGGCATTCTATTGTACATAGTATGAAGTTCATTGCTAACTACTTTTTTAGGAATTATGTTAACCATGTTTGAGCTAGAAGAAGTCATAAGAATTAGGATTCTAAAATATCCTTAAATAGTAACAAAGATCAGACATTTCATCTATTCATCCTATCTTTTCTATGCTCAGTAAAAATATTTTAGTACCTACTATGTACCAGGCACTATTCTAGGAACTACAAATCAATGGTAGGCAAGGAAGATGCATGAAAAATACGTATAGAGACAAAACTGATATGAAATGTTATTGTGCTTTTCTGTGGTTTCCAAATTTTCTAAGATAAATCTGTATTCCTTTTATTATCACAAAAATAAAAACAAAAAGAATGGCATATGTATTTTTCCAGAGATTTTTATCTGTATTTAATTGGATAAGGGTCAACTGTTATTCAACATGAAGTTTTCTTAACCAAGACCTAAATTATTCCTATTAGTTTTTTACTTGTTTGTTTGCTTATTTATTTATCTATTTGTCTATATCCATTTTTTTAAGTTGAGGAGGGATAAATCTTCTTAGAGAAAAGGAGGAGTGTATTAGTTTTATGTTGCTATGTGCCAAAATACCACAAATTTAGAAGCTTGAGAAACCACCCATGGGTCAGGAGTCTGGGCACAGATTACCTGGTTTCTCTCATCATCATCTCAGGAGGCTGACATCAAAGTGTTGGCCAGGGCTGAGTTCTCACCTGAGGCTCTAGGTGCTCTTCAAGATCACATGGTGTTGGAAAACTTCATTTTCTTGCAACTGTTGAACTCATGGTGGTCATCTTCAAGGCCAGTAGGAGCATATCTGTTGCTTCTTATCTCCTTTAAGGACTAACCTGATTAAGTCAGGTCTACCCAGAATAATCTCCAGTATGATTCACTCAAAAGTAACATCCTTGGTCAGGTTGCTCAGTTGGTTGGAGTGTCATCCCTTGCACCAAAATGTCTCAGGTTCCATCCACACAAAAGGCACATACCTAGGTTGTGGGTTTGATCCTGGGTCATGGTGTGCATGCAGGTCAACTGATTGATTTTTCTCTTTCACATTGATGTTTCTCTCTCTGTATTTCCCATCCTCTCTCTCTGAAATCAATGGATATATCCTTGGGTGAGGATTTATTAAAAAAAGCAACATCTACAAAATTCTTTTGCAATCATATTCACAAATCCCATCCACAGTCAAGGGGAACTTATTACACAGAGTGTGTATACCAGAGGGTAGGAATCTTGAGAAACTCCTTAGAATTCCACCTACCACAGAAGAGTTCTTCTTTAAAGGATTATAAGTTCTCCTAGTTAGACTTCCATGTTCTGTCCATTAACCATACACACAAAATTAACAATAAAACTACGTATTACAATAGCAATATATAAGAACTATGTTTGAAGAAGGGAAACCTTAAATCACCTTAATGAAATTAACTATTCCTGTATAGAGAGGTTCTATTGTCAGGAAAAAATTATGAAAGATCGAAGGGACAAAAAAAGTGTTAGTGGGTGTCCTGTTTTTACTCATCAGGGTTACCTCCACCTTTCATTGTCTTTGGATTATTTCACAATTCTAAATTGTACATAACTGAAAGAGCTGCACATAATTTTTCCATATGCGGATAAATTTTGTCCAGTAGAGAGAAGATATATTTCTCTCTCCTGCTGGGCAAAAAGACAGTTGTGACATCTACTTGTAAATTCATTTCATGAGCTATTTCTGCTGTTTTAATTTTCCTCAAACCAGTAAAATTGTTCTGGCTCGTTCATTAGTCAATGAGTTAAATAAAATCTTTTACACATTAATTATATATTTGTATGACAGTAATGGTTTACATCTTTAAAAAGTATCCTTTAATATTATCTTTTAAAATCCAAAGAATTTAAAAAATGCCAGTAGGTCTGATAGAACTCAAGAGTTAAAGATTTTAGCTTCAGTCATAGTTGATAGACTTAAGTGATTCATGCATGCAGAAACCTGTTATTCCAGGAACTGGAATACATGATATATAGTGACTCCAGGAGACAAGAAATTCAACTTTGTGTCCCAGGGGATCTGTAAACAATTAAGATGGTGTCTGAGCCATTGTGTTCCAGGGAGGGAAGTCCATGAGGCAGTAAAGAATTGTTGAGCAACAGATAAAGAAGTACTAGGAAAATCACAGGACTGCAACTCTTAACCAATTAACATTTTTTTCAAACCCCTTACCTTCCCTTTCTTCTCCTTATAAAAACGTCTGCTTGAGATGAGATATTAAGATGCTTTTTGAGGGTACATAACCCACTGTCTTTTCAGATCACTGGCATCTAAATAAAATACCCATAAAGATTCAATTCTGTCTCTACTTATTGGTTCTGGTATTGACAGTACAAATGCTGACTTTTCCAGTTTCAGATTCAGTTTGGGCAATGATATTATTTGACCATGGCATAGAATTTCTGTGCATGTCAGGAGCCAGGTTTTGCAATGCTGATTATCTATTTAGCAACAAGTATTTTGCTACTTCCTTGCTCAATACATTAAAAAACTGCCTCGTCCTGTTTTTAATTTCCGTATCATGTATACATGAAGTAAAATCACTTTCGTGAAGTGAACACGGCATTAACTCTTCTAAGGTAGGCTTTCAAAAAATCAGAATATTTGGTCCCCTAAGATTCTGTAAACTTATTTTCTATAATCAGGATAATGGGAAGAAAATGTTAATTCTCCTTCACAATTCATTATATAAAATGTGCTTCAGTAATGAGTCTCCAAGAAGAATTTTTTTCCGATTCCATAATTCCACCTACCAGTTTGGTGTGGGGAATCTATTTAAATGCAAACATGTTATTTTTTTTTCAGTCTGAATGCTAAATTTCCAAAATAAATAAATCAAATGAGGCCTTTTGAAAATTGGACCTATTATCCCAAGCTGATGTATGCTCACAGAGGAAAAGAGAAAAACACATGGAGCTAATAGAATTGGCTGAACACTGGGATTTTTAAAAGTCCTTGGCCCATTTCCTGGATGATCTCTCCCATAGCATAATGCAGCAGTAAAGTGGAGTGGCCTCTGGGTAATACAGACTCACACATTCTAGACATAGTAGTCATAATCATAATGTTTTAATAGTATTTATTAAGATTTTATTCAGCTTGAAAGGTGCAGAATGTACACTCACAAACAATTTAACGTTAGCTTATTCTTTCAAAATTGATTGTAGTCGAAGGTAATCATGTTCTCAAGCAATGATAACATTGCCTAATTTATTAACACTAACATTTCCTAGCAGAATAAGACAAAACACCTTTGAGAAAATTTAAGCTGACAGAAATGCCCTGTTGTTGAACACTAACTTATTGGAACTAAGAAAGCACAAGATTTATCCAATCATACCTTCATCCTAGGTAGTTGTTACAAGAGCTGGGATTTTTTGTTGGTTTTCTTTCTTCATTAATAACTCACCATCTAAAAATGGGAACATTATATCTTAGATTTTATCAATTTTCAAAGAAGTCTAGCCATGTTTCAAAAACAGTCATTTATTCAGTCATGAAGAGAAATAATTAGGATGCATATATATCTTTAATTTATTATTGTAAGGGAAAAATGCCTGATGAATTCAGATGTTGTCTAGTAGGCCTTTAGATACTATCTACCAGGCTTTTAGTGGTTTTCTGATTAGATTAAGAGCTGTTTTTTTCACTCTCTTTAGGCTATTTTATAATTCTGTATGTTGTAATAAACAAAATAATGTGAACTGTTTTTATCTGTACAGACACAAATAATTTTTTTTCTGGTTGGGGATGCAATTAATTGAAGAAGAGATGATTCCACAAATTACATTTTATTTCCTTATGAGTATGAGTACCTATCAGTTTTGCATTTATTAGGAAATACATTTGATTACTTATATGTGTGCATGTTTTTTGGATAATACTTTGAACCAGTATTAACATCTTTCCAAAATCCTGCTGAGGTGAATTCTGCTTCATGTTATCAGTACCTGCATAGGAGCTCGTACACTGTGGTTGGGGTTTATCTTCACACTCAGTCAGCCTGAGGTTCGACCACAGGCATGAATTGTGTTCAGCCATAAAAGAGTTAAACAAAACCTCTTATGTGTGTCTATGTTATATTTGTATAACTCACAATTTTACCTTTATGAAATTATCCTTTAATATTGATTATCTTTGTGAATGTGTATTATAATATTTATTTATTTTTAAATTACAGTTTACATTCAATATTATATTAGTTTCAGGTGTACAGCATAGTGGTTACACTTATCTAACTTATGAAGTGATCCCCTTGATAAGTCTAGTACTCCTCTGACACCATATAGTTATTATCATATTATTGACTATATTCCCTATGCTGTACTTTACATCACCAACACTATTTTGTAATTTCCAATTTATGCCTTTTAATCCTTCACCTTTTTCACATGGCCCCGCCACCTGGCAGCCATCAGTATATTCTCTGTATCTGTTTGTTTCTGTTTTGTTCATTTGTTTTGTTTTTTAGATTCCACATATAAGTGAAATCACATGATATTTGTCTTTCTCTATCTGACTCATGTCACTTAGCATAATACCCCCTAGGTCCATCCATGTTGTCTAAACCCTACACCATTAGGTGACCCAATAAATATTTTAGGTGGGAAAACTCTTCCAGCCAGATGCGAAAAGCTAAAAGTGGAGTCCAAAACTCCCAAATTCACACCCAAACACCACCATAACATTACTTTAACAGCACTTTATTATAGTCACATCTTTCACTACAGATGTTTGATGGAGGATGGGGCAATAGGGGTAAAGTGTATAACTTTATGGCCTCGGTATTCTCATCTGAATGGTCAGAGCATGAGCATTCAGAGGTGGCAAAAGGAATGTTCATGCATGCCATTACTACTTAGCTTAATGTTGAGTTGAAAAGGATTCTGAGGTCACATCTGAGCCCAGCAAGAGCACTGTGATTGGTCAGTTGCACCTACCAGCGGTTTGGGTACAGGGAGTGATGGCATATAAAGCTTGTGTCTGCCATTAGTGGTTGGTCAACTTTCTAAGTGTCTGATGTTGTGAAATTTGAAATTCTCTTAGCCTTTTCTAGGTTTTCAGTGCTTTTTCTCCTTAAGGAAAATTAGTCTGAATTAATGGAATTTATTTTTTAAATTTATTTTATTGATTATGCTATTACAGTTGTCCCATTTTCCCCCCTCTATTCCTACCCCCCCCCCGCCCATCACCCCTCCATTCCCTGCCTTTTAGTTTTTGTCCATGGGTCATACACATAAGTTCCCTGGCTTCCACATTTCCCATACTATTCTCAACCTCCCCCTGTCCATTTTTTACCTACCATTTATGCTACTTATTCTCTGTACTTTCTCCTCCTCTCTCCCTCTCCCATTCCCCTGTTGATATCCCTCCATTACTTATATAAATCCTTTTAACATTTCATATAATAAAGGATGAGTGATGCTGAACTCCTTGAACTTGACCTTATCTGAGAAGCACTTTATCTGCCCTTCCTTTCTAAATGATAGCTTTGCTGGATAGAGTAATCTTGGATGTAGGTCCTTGCCTTTCATGACTTCATAAACTTCTTTCCAGCCCCTTCTTGCCTGTAAGGTCTCTTTTGAGAAATCAGCTGACAGTCTTATGGGAATTCCTTTGTAGGTAACTGTCTCCTTTTCTCTTGCTGCTTCTAGGATTCTCTCCTTATTTTTAATCTTGGGTAATGTCATTATGATGTGTCTTGGTGTGTTCCTCTTTGGGCCCAACTTCTTTGGGGCTCTGATTGAATAAAGGAAGTCTATTCCCTTTGCCAGACTGGAGAAGTTCTCTTTCATTATTTGTTCAAATAAGCATTCAATCCCTTGGTTTTCCTCTTCTCCTTCTGGTACCCCTATGACCTGATGTTTGGATGTTTACAGAGGTCCTGGAGGTTCCTAAGCTTCTCCTTATTTTTTTGAATTCTTTTCTTCATTTCTTTCTGGTTGAGTGTTTTTCTCTTCCTCCTGGTCCACACCGTTGATTTGAGTCCTAGTTTCCTTCCCATCACTATCGGTTCCCTGTGCATTTCCCCTCATTTCTCTTAGTGTGTTCTTCATATTTTCATCTAATTTGCGACCAAATTCAACCAGTCCTGTGAGTGTCCTGATTACCAGTGTTTTGAACAGTGCATCTGATAGGCTGGCTATCTCTTCATGGCTTAGTTGTATTTTTTCTGGAGCCTTGATCTGCTCTTTCATTTGGGCCATCCTTCCCTTTCTCTGCACTCCTGTTACTTTAAGGGGCAGAGCCTTAGCTATTCACCAGGGCGAGGCAACCCACGTTGCTATGTTTTGATGCTACCTGTGGGGGCGGGGCCTGAGACAGAACAATGGTGCTCGCTCCACTCTCTACTGGCTCCCAGTCACCTTGTGAGACACGCACAAGCTAACTGGGCCCCTCTGTGCCAGCTCCCGGGTGGGTGGGCCTGTGCAGATCTAACTCCCTGTGGGTCTCTCCAATGAACTCTGCCATGATGTTGGGAATTCCTCCTGCTGCCTCCTCAACCCCCACAGATATTTTCAATAGGTGGTTTGAGGCTTTATTTCCCTGTGTTGGTGGGCTGTGTGGTCTGCTCCACTCCCCAGCTTTTCCTCCTGGTCTATCTGCGTGCACATGAGGGGCTGCCCAGTCAACCAGTCTCAGCCCCTGTGGGTCCGGGTCGGCCAGCTTTGTGCCTCCCTGGGCAGCTGCAGCATTGCCCCCACTTGTTCACAAACCGCTGGCTAGCCGCGTGTTCTCTGCCTGGCTTCGCCACACTTACCAGTCTGGATGAATGTGTCTTCTTTAACTTATTGGTTGTGGGACTTCCAAACAATTGGATTTTCTGTCAGATCTGGTTGTTTTTTGTTTTTAAATTGATGATTTCCCTCTTTTGGTTGTACAAGGTGGCACTGTGTATCTACCTATGCCTCCATCTTGGCTGGAAGTCCCCTGAATTAATGGAATTTCTTTGTTTTTACATATATGAAGACAGATGTGCCTGTTATAACCACATCAAAGAAATAAGTCATGGGGGACTTTGGCCTTGGTCAAAATTATGGTTTAAAGCAGGTCTATTTTTATTATTTTATTTATTATTTAATTTAAATTATATTTTATTGATTATGCTAGTACAGTTGTCCCAATTTTCCCCTTTTGCCCCACTCCACCCAGACCACCTTCCACTCCCTCAGGAAACCCCCATGCCTTTGTCCATGTCCATGGGTCATGCATATATATTCTTTGGCTACTCTGTTCCCTATGGTGTACTTCACATCCCCATGACTATTCTGTAATTACCAATTTGTACTTCTTAATCCCTTCACCTCTTTCACCCATGCCCCCAACCCTCATCCCATCTGACAACCATCAAAATGTTCTCTGTGTTTATGATTCTTTTTCTGTTCTGCTTGTTTCTTTACTTTGTTTTTTAGATTTAATTGTTGGTATATATGTATTTGTTGCCATTTCCTTGTTCATATTTTTTATCTCATTCTTTTTCTTCTTAGAGAAGACCCTTTACTTTCATATAATGCTGGTTTGGTGGTGATGTATTCCTTTAACTTTTTCTTGTCTGGGAAGCTCTTTATCTTTCCTATGATTCTAAGTGGTAACTTTGCTGGATAGAGTAATCTTGCTTGTAGGTCCTTGCTTTTCATCACTTTTAACATTTCTTCTGAATCCCTTCTAGCCTCAAAATTTTCTTTTGAGAAATCAGCTGACAGTGTTATAGGGGGTCCCTTGTGGTTAACTAACTGCTTTTCTTTTGCTGATTTTAAGATTTTATCTTTAACATTTGGTATTTGAATTATAATCTGTCTTGGAGTAAGCCTCTTTAGATTCATCTTGTTTGGAACTCTCTGCTCTTCCTACACTTGTATATCTATTTCCTTCACCAAGTTAGGGAAGTTTTCCATTATTATTTTTTCAAATCAGCTTCCACCTTCTTGCTCTCCCTCCTCCTTCTGGAACCCACATGATGTGAATGTTGGTCCACTTGAAGTTGTCCCAGAGGCTCCTTAAACTATCCTCATTTTTTCGGGTTTCTTTTTTGTGCTTGCTGTTTTGATTAGGTGTTTTTTGCTTCCTTATATTCTAAATTGCTGATTTGATTCTTGGCTATATCCACTCTACTTTTAATGCCCTATAAATTGTTCTTTATTTCAATTATGGCTCACCTCCTCACACAATCATAGCAAAAATTACAGCTAAACTACAAAACAAATACCACCCAGAATGTCAGAAAATTGAACTACATGGAAGGCCAACAACTAAGGAATTACAGAAGCCACACTCATCCAGATGGGTAGGAGGGGTGGAGATGAGGAGAGGCATGGAGATGTACAGACATGTGGAGACACAAAGATGCAGAACAGGAGGTTCCATACCCACAAACAGTGGATAACAATTGCGAGGGATATATTGGAGTGAGGGATCCCAGCCCCACACCAGATCACCCAGCCCAGGGTCCCAGTGCCAGGAAGATAAGTCCCCATAACTTCTGGCTGTAAAAAGCAGTGGGGGTTGGGGCAGCAGAAGAAACTACAGGATTCTTAGGAGTCTCCTCTTAAAGGGTCTTCAACAAAATTAGAACCTATGCAGAGTCTCTGCATCTGAGTTTCAGCACCAGGGCAACAACTGGAAGGGCATACAGAAAGATACTGAAGTATATGGTATCAGGGCAAGTGCCAGGAGACAGCTTCCTTCCAGACAAAACTCCTGAGGCCAGGCAGTGGCATTGTCACCTCTCTGAGCCCTCCCCCACAAAGAGTCACAGAGCAGTGACACAGGTTGCCTCACCCTGGTGATTACATAAGGCTCCACCCCAGCCCACTTACTGGTGCACTTTTCTACAATAGGCCACATTACTAAGACAGGGAGTCAAAGCAGCTCTACCAATACATAGAAACAAACACAGGTTGGCTGTCAAAATGAGGAGACAAAGAAATATGGCCCAAATGAAAGAACAGAACAGTACTCCAGAAAAAAGAACTAAACAAAATGGAGATAAGCAATCTATCATATGCAGAGTTCAAAACACTGGTTATGAGGATGCTCAAGTAACTCAGTGGGTACTTCAACAGCATAAAAAACACCCAGGCAGAAATGAAGGTTGTACTAGGGAAATACAGAAAAACTTACAGGGAACCTACAGTGGAGTGGATGAAGCAAAGAATCAAATCAATGATTTAGAATGTAAGGAAGAAAAATACATTCAAGCAGAACAAGAAGAAAAATAATACAAAAAATGAAGATAGGCTAAGGAGACTCTGGGACATCTTCAAACGTACCATCTTTCAGATTATAGGGGTGCCAGATGGAGAAGAGAAAGGAATCAAAACTTATTTGAAAAAATAATGAAAGAAAACGTCCCTAATTTGGTGAAGTAAATAGACATATAAGTCCAGGAAGCACAGAGAGTCAAAGAGGATCACATTGAGACACATCATTAAAAAAATTGCCAAATGTTAAAGATATAGAGATAATCTTTTTGTTATTGTTGTTGCTTTATTTATTTATTTATTTATTTTTTAAAGATTTTATTTATTTTTAGAAAGGGGAAAGGAGGGAGAAAGAAAGGGAGAGAAGTATCAGTGTGTGGTTGCCTCTCCTATGCCCTCTACTGGGGACCTGGCCCAAAACCCAAGCATATGCCCACTGGGAATCGAACTGGCGACCCTTTGGTTAGCAGGCCAGAACTGAATCTACTGAGCCACACCAGCCAGGCCTATAGAGAGAATCTTAAAAGCATCAAGAGAAAAGCACATAGTTACCTATAAGGGAGTTCCTATTAGACTGTCAGCTGATTTCTCTAAAGAAACTTTGCAGGCTAGAAGGGGCTGGTAAGAAGTATTCAAACTGATGAAAAGCGAGGACCTTCAATGTAGATTACTCTATAGAGAAAAGTTATCATTTAAAATTGAAAGGCAGATAAAGTGCTTCCCAGACAAGGCAAAGCTAAAGGTGTGAATCATCACCAAGCCATTATTACATGAAATGTTAAAGGGACTTATTTAAGAAAAAGATGAAGATCAAAGCTATGAACAATAAAATGACAATAAATTCACAACTATCAACAATCAAATCTAAAAAAACAAAGTAAACAAACAAGTAGAACAGAAACAGAGCCATAGTTATGGAGATCATTTGGAGGGATGTCAGTTGGGAGGGGGTAAGAGGGAGAAGGGGATAAGATGCAGGGATTAAGAAGTATAAATTGGTAGGTACAGAATAAACAGGAGGATGTAAAGTACAGTATAGAAAATGGAGTAACCAAAGAACTTATATGCATATCCCATGGACACAAACTAAGGGGGGGATTGCTAGATGAAATGAGGGGTACTAGGTAGAGGGGGGCAAAGGGGGAAATTGGGACAACTGTAATAGCATTATCAATAAAACATATTTTTTAAAAAATGATTTGGCCCTGGCTGGTGTAGCTCAGTGGATTGAGCATGGGCTGGGAACCAAAGGGTCCCGGTTCGATTCCCAGTCAGGGCACATGCCTGGGTTGCCGGCCAGGTCCTCAGTGAGGGCCATGTGAGAGGCAACCATACACTGCTGTTTCTCTCCCTCTCTTTCTCCCTCCCTTCCCCTCTCTCTAAAAATGAATAAATAAAATCTTAAAAAAATAAAAAAAAACCCATTTGGGTTGTTTCCACTTTTTAGTTAGTATGAATAATGATGCTATGAATGTTCATGTAGAAGTTCTTGTATGGAAATACATTTTCAATTCTCTTGGCTGTATACCTAGGAGTGAAATTGTGGATTATATATGGTAATACTGTTGAACATTCAGGGAAACTGCCAGACTGTTTTTCAGAACTACATCATTTTACATTTCTACTAGCAATGTCTGAGGGTTCCATGTTCTCCACATTTTCAACACTTGTTCTGTTTCCTTTATTTTATTATAGTCACCTAATGGGTATGCAGTGGTATCACATTGTGGTTTTGATTTGCATTTTCCTGATGGCTAACAATGTTGAGTACCTTTTTGTATATTTATTTTTTTAGTCTTTGGAGAAATGTCTATTCAAATCCTTTGCCCATTTTTAAATTGGGTTATTTGTCATTTTATTGTTGAGAGCGTTTTCTTTTATTCTGGGTACCAGTTTCTTGTACTTATATTTCTTTCTATCTTGTTTTACAATTCGTAATTTTAATATGCTTTTATAATAAACATAATAGTGTAATAATAAGAGTATATTAATTATAACTAAATTGGGGGGGTGCTCAAAGTATTTTTACTGTTAGGGCCTGCGACTTAAAGTTTATCAATATTTTGCCACTGTATCTCCTAGGGCATTGGAAACAAAGGAGAAAATAAACAAATGGTACTACAAGGAATTAAAAAGCTTCTGCACAACTAAAGAAATCATCATAAAGACAGATAAGAAACCCACTTAATGGGAGAACATTATCACCAAGCATACATCTGATAAGGGTTTAATCTCCAAAATATACAACAAACTAATATAACTCAACACCAGGAAGATAAACAACTCAATTAAAAAATGGGCAAAGGACCTGAATAGATACTTCTCCAAAGAGGACATACTGAGGGCCCATAGACATTTGAAAACAATGCACAACATCAGAGAGATGCAAATTAAAATCACAATGTGTTATCACTTCATGCCAATGAGAATGGCTATCGTCAATAAATCAACAAACAACAAATGCTGGTAAGGATGTGGAGAAAGTCAAAACTTTTTGCACTGTTGGTGAGAATGCAGTCTGGTAAAGCCACTATGTAAAAACTCCATATACAGTATTTTTTGGATTATAAGACGCGCCGGACCAGAAGACGCACCTAGGTTTTAGAGGAAAATAGGAAAAAACTTTTTGAAGCAAAAAATGTGGTAAAATATTTAATAACATAAATAACATAATATTTCACCAATGTAAATGTAAACAGCCAGGTAAGCTACATTTGGACTAAAAGATGCACCCCCATTTTCCTCCCAAATTTGGGGGGGAGTGCATCTTATAGTCCAAAAATATGGTATATGGAGTATCCTCAAAAAATTAAAAATGGATCTCCCTTTAGACCCAGCAATTCCACTCCTTGGAATACATGCTAATAATCCCAAAACATCAATACAAAAAATATGTATATGCATCCTTATGTTCATAGCATCACTATTCAGAATAGCCAAGATCTGGAAGCAGCCTAAATGCTCATTGGTAGGTGAGGGGATAAAAAAGCTGTGGTAAATTTACACCGTGGAATACTACACAGCAGTAAAGAAAAGAGGAAACTCTTAACTTTTGTAACAGCATGGATGTACCTGGAGAATATTACGTTAAATGAAATAAGCCAGTCAGTGAAAGACAAATACCACATGATCTCACAAATATGTGGAATCTCATGAACATAATAAACTAATGAACAGAATAGAAGTAGAAGCATAAATACATAGAACAGACTGACAGTGTCCAGAGAGGAAGAGGGTACTGGATAAAAAATGGTGAACGGATTAACCAAAGGCCTTTTATACAGGCCCCATGGATATGGACAACAATATGGGATTGACTTGGGGAGGAGGAAGGGGGTTTGGGTGGAGTGGGGGAAGGGGAGAAAAAGCAGGAACAACCGTAATTGCATAAACAATTTTAAAAAACTCTTCCCTGGCTGGTGTAGCTCAGTGGATTGAGCGCAGGCTGAGAACCAAAGGGTCGCCGGTTCGATTCCCAGTCAGGGCACATGCCTGGTTGCAGGCCAGGTCCCCAGGGGGACAATGTGAGATGCAACCACACATTGATGTTTTCCCCCATCTCTTTCTCCCTCCATTCCCTTCTGTCTAAAAATAAATAAATAAAACCTTTTTAAAAAAAAGTCTGTGGAGCACTACTTTAGACCAATTTTTTTTTCTCCCATGTTTTTGATGTTTGCAAGAAGGGAATGCTGAGTGAGCTAAAGTCAAACTTCAGGTCTTATATCTTTTAGTTACTATCCTACTGAAGTGTGCCTGGCAAATATAAAGTATTTTAGGTTATGCTAGATAATTAAAACATAACTTAGGAAACCCTGAATATAAGAGATGAGGTAGGGAGACTAAAATGTAAGTGCTACCACATAGTGACTTCTCTAGTAAATATTAGTCAAGGTAAACATCATCATCTTTTCAACTCTACAAATTAGGAGATGAGGAGCCATGGACAAAGTCATATAGTTCATGAATCATAAAGCAGGAATTTTAATTCAAGTGTGACTCAAAAGCCCATTGTTTTCTGTGTGACTGCTTGTCATATTATAGGTGAGATTTCTGCAATGAACAATAAATTGGAGATAGTTATCTTCTAATTCTGAGATATTATGATGTATCTTGATTTAAAGAAGCATTCAGGTCTGTGTCAGTGGTAATTTTCATAACTAATAGACATCTGGGGGAAAGAAAAATTTTGTCTTACTGCCTGTGAATAATACCCAGTATAGGGACATATATAAGCAGCATTAGTAACTATCTGGAATGATGACATGCTGAACATTGACTTCAAAAGAAGAGATATATGATAATTACTATTTTGAAGTTTTAAATAATCATTTATATAATAATCAATATATTTTATTTATACTTATTGTACTTAGAATGTGAATTTTATTTACAGTACAAATTGTATTTTACTTATTCCAAGTAGATATCATAAAATAAATATGACATACTTTCATTCTAATGAGGTACTCATAGTTTCCATGTCAAATGAATGGGATGAATGGGTTACAGCATGAAGATCAATTCATTTCAGCCAACTAAATTTTATAAATCACCACACACACACAAAATAAATAAATAAATCACCACACATATAATTAACCTATTGTGATCAGTATGATGAAATGACTATTAATATCTGGTTAAATCATAACATATAACTCTAGCCAATAGTCTTGGGGCTTAAATTATATCACCATTCAAATTATATCCTTAGCAAATCCATTTCATACAGACAGCAAACTAAAGATGATTGAATGCATTTTTTATTTCATTAAAATTGTTGGGACATTAGTTATAACATTATACAGGATTCAAGTGTACATTTCTATGATACATGATCTGTATATTGCATTGTGTGCCCAACATCCAAAGTCAAATCATCTTCTATCACTATATATTTGGTCCCCTTTACTACTCCCCTGCCCACCTTTCTTCTGGTAACTACCATACCGTTGTCTGTGTCTATGAGCTTCAGTTTTATAACCAATGGAACAGAAGAGTGCATTATTCTTTATAAAATAGAGAAAATTCATTTAATTTTACCAATAGCACAAAACAGATTTAAAAACACTCCAAATTTAATGAACCAAAATAGAGATTATATAAATTCAAGTGAGTTGTTATATACCCAATGTTTTCACTTGCTCCCAATGTAGTTATTGCTCCCTAAATCTCCATTATTTTAATGTACTGACTGGTGTATATCTCTTCTGGCAAAGATATTGAGAAATGCATAATAATTGGTGTTTTGAAACATATAAGATTTCTGTTGGGAATTATTTCTTTACAGATGAAGTTTTTTTTTTAATTGAGGGATTTATACCATAATTAGAAAAATGATGGTCTAAACCCCAATAGAATGACAGTACTTTAATTAGTATTCATTTGTGTTAAGACACACCCATGGAGAAAACTAGAAGCTGCTTTTTACTGAAGTTAAATATTAACTGAAATCAACTAAATCACATTCTCACTTTAATATCTGAAATGACTGGCCTATTTAATTGTTTTAAAAAAGAGCTAGTAGTAAGACTATACTTTCAGGGATCATTTCTATACTTCATTACTCAAAAAAGAGCTAGTCATCTGACATTAACTGAGCAATCCTTTAGGACAAAAAAAATTTAAAAACCCTTCAGAGGAAAACATAGTCTCAGGTAAAATTGAAAAAGCAGTGGAATATTTTCGAATATTTAAAAATTATTTTCTTCAGCCCTGGCTCGTGTGGTTCAATTAGTTGGAGTGTCCTCCCACTAACCACAAGGTCATGGGTTTTATTCTCCGTCAGGGCACATGCCTAGGTTGCAGGTTCGATCCCCAGTTCAGGTGTGTATAAGAGGCAATGAATCAATGTTTCTCTCCCTCTCTCTCCCCCTCCCTTCCCCTCTCTCTAAAATAAACGAGCATGTCCTCAGGCGAGAATAAAACTAAATTTTTTTTTCTTTTAGAAAATCATATATTTCATAAACATCTCAAAATTAAATAGTATGTTTCATATTTGGGGGTTTTCTTAGCAGAAAGATTTAGCCTAATGTCAGATTGAAACTGGAAAAGTCAGTGTTCATGCTGCTGGTCCCTACCAGAACCAATAAGCAGAGGCAGGGATTGAATCTTTATGTGTGCTCTATTCGGATGGCCAGTGAGCTGAGAAGATGGTGGGTTATGTACCCTGAAAGACCATCTTACATTTCCTTTCAAACCAGCCTTTTTTATAAGAGGGGAAAAGTGTAGGTAACGAGTTTGAAATTCAGGGGAAAAAAGTAGAGGTAAGGAATTTGGAACTCAGGACAAAGGTTAACCAGATAAAAGCTGCAGTGTGGCAATTTCCCCAGCATCTTTTCATCTGCTAATGGTGATTCTTGATCTATATCCTGGGTGGTAGGGATGTCTCTCCCTGGAAAACAATGGCTCACATACCACCTTGATTGCTTGTGGTCTCCTGGAGTCAGAGTGGATTATACCCTCAGTTCCTGAAAGAGTAACTTTTTACATGCGTTCATTACTAAGCTTATGAACTATTACCTAAAACTAAAATTTCTGCCCTGGCTGGAGTAGCTCAGTGGATTGAGTGCGGGCTGGGAACCAAAGGGTACCGGTTCAATTCCCAGTCAGGGCACATGCCTGGGTTGCGGGCCAGGTCCCCAGTGAGGGCCATGTGAGAGGCAACCATACATTGTTCTTTCTCCCTCCCTTCTCCTCTCTCTGAAAATAAATAAATAAAATCTTAAAAAAAACAAACAAACTAAAATTTCACAACTCTTGAGTTCCACTATCATTCCCCCAATGTTCGTCTAAACTATTTTATTTCTACGAGATCAGTGTCATATGAAAGTAATCATTTTGCTGTTGAGCATGTATTTTAGCATTAGACAGTCTGGTAGAGGGCTTAGGAATACACTTAACTGCAGATCCACATTGTATTCAACATAAGCTATGATACTGAAAAAGATGAAAAGCATTAAACAACAAATATCTCTCTAAGACCAGTAATACTAAGCAGCCAGGAGATTAATTTAGACAAATCAACACCAAAAAAACCCTCTCTGTTTTATCTTGGACACTAGTTCATTTACTTGCTTTAATTTTTGCTCTGTGAGCTGTGAATTCTCAGCCAGGTTGAAACAGCAGTGTCCTTTAAATTCCTCACATCCATGGTTATGTCTTAAAAGAAGGTAGTCTATAGCTATGCAATCTTCTAATACTGCTTCTCTAACCTGTCCCAGTTCTTGACTGATGGTACTAATGGCTTGAGAGGTGTCATTTAAAGCTTTTGCCATAGTGAAGGCTAATCTACTTACTTCTACATTCAAAGTGGTTGGCATCATGAATATAGTCAAAGATATATATTTAGCAGGGCTAAAAATGTATAAATCACTGTTAAGTCAGATGCAAGGAAGAGGTCCCATTGACCCCAAGTGGTGTGGAGTTTCTGAGGCATAAACACCATCAGTCTTCACAGAGAGCATGGTCCCCCAGAACTATTTGCTGGAACATAGGAATAAATAGTCCTTCACATATTAGAAACCATCCTACTGGCAATTTAATATGACCAAAGGCATAAGATACATTAGTGGTGGTGTTGCAATTCATCTCCACATCTACTGAAAGCACGAAAGTTTTCAGTACAGTTGACAAAAGGTGCACACTCTCTAGCTAGGACTACGTTAGTGACTTTTTAAAATATATTTTTGAAGGATTCCATTTATTTATTTTTAGGGAGAGGGGAAGAGAGGAAGAAAGAGAGGGAGAGAAACATTAATGTGTGAGAGATACATTGATCAATTGCTGCTCACATGTCCCCAACTGGGGACCTGGCCTGCAACCCAGGCATGTGCCCTGACTGGGAATCAAACCAATGACCTTACAGTTTGCAGGCCAGCACTCAAACCCAAGCCACACCAGCCAGGGTATACATTAGTGACTTTTAAGGAAAATATTTCCCTGCCCATTAGAGTTACCACAGGTCCCCAATTACGTTCTTATTGATATGCTTAAATGAAATATAATTTTGAAGGCTTTCCAGGGGAGTACAAACACCTATGAGACAAGAAGTAAAAGCCTCTTCAACAGAGGTTTGTCCTGCAAAACAAAAGTCAGAGATGTTTAGAACATATATTGCTAAATATACCCAAATATTTTCATTTTGTTTCAATGGAATAAGTTCTCTATAACATGGGGTTAAACAAAAAGTAATAAAAAGAATGTGTCATTGTTTTCAAAAGATGACTTTCAGGTCTTCTTGAGGTTCAGTGGTCCATTGTTCTTCCAGTGCTTTCTTTACTATGGTGTGATAAATACAAGGTTTTATTCCTGCCAAAATGGGGGTGGTGGGTATATGATGGGGGTGGTGAGGAGTATGTCTCAAGGTCCAGTCCACTTTTCTTCTAGTTAGCGCTCTGGGGATCCTGTTTCCCAACTCTTGAGTTCCCCCAGCAAGATGAGCCAGGGTCAAAGCCTGCTAATGGCACTTAGATTATACTTGAACTTCTCATTTATAAGATAAAAAAATAGCATATGCTGGGTAGCTATCTGCTGACTCTATGTGACAATATAAAACCATATTTAAAATAAATTCTGATAATACTCACTGAGTACAATATGAATGGCGACATGGAATTTTTAGGGCAGTCAAGGTAGCATTCACTATACTTGTCTACATAAATCATTTAGATGACTGGAAAACCCGAAATTTCATCATGAAACTGTCTTCTAAACTACATGTTACAAATCAAAGTAATAAAAAATCCTTTTTTCAAAGTTATCACATAAACATATTGCCGTGGGGATCTCGTCCCAGCCAAAACCCGGGGTGACCGTAACCAACTGCGTGTATACATCTCACACTGAGACACGCGGGGGGAAGAAATCCGGCGGCCACGGGTCTCCTCCACCATCGCCCATCTTGGGGAGAAAGACCTCGTGGGTTGTTTAGCCGGGGGTTTTATTAGAGGCATTAAGCCACATTTACATTGGATTGATTATTCCCATGAATAATCAGAACAGGTAGGATTACTCATAGCAAAGCATTGGGATGTTGATTCAGATT